>MDUD01005817.1:0-13309 GCA_002216565.1 Crithidia mellificae | reverse complement strand
TCACAACTGGTGGCCTTGATTGTCTCTATAGATTGACAACTCAAGCAAACCGCCAACAAGAAAAAAAATTGACAGTCATCATTTCATTCAGAAATCAAAAGAAATACAAAAAGCAACAGCACATACACATACACCCTTTGAGGAAAGCAAATAGTCAACTGATTATGTTGACTCAAACACTATCCTCTACTCAAAAGACGTCATTGGTCGCAGGGAAGCTAAGAGACTCCGCAGCGCTTCTTCTTCTTCCGTGCAGCCCGTCGCTGTCCCGGCGCCAGTGACCGGCAGCGGCAGTCCCGCGTAGAGTGACATCCACCCACGCAGACGCAGCGAGTGCACCGCAGGTGCCAACATCGCAGCCCACATGGCCGATGCTGCTGCCGCCGTGGACAAAGACGGTGAAGGCAGCATCACCGAGTTCTCCCTCGCGCCGTCGGCAGGAAGCAAGGAGCGAAGCAGCATCGCCTGCGCAGCCTCCCGCACACGCGGGTGCACCTCAGCGCGGCCACGTCGCGCCGTCAGCGTCAGCGCCGTCCCACGCGCGGAGGCCTCCGACGCCGCGCGGTCGTTTCGGAGCGGCAGTGACGACGCAACGGAGGCGTGGCTGGCCGCACCCGCACACGTTGTTGTTGCAGCGCCGGATACCGCAGCGAGCCCGACGGCGGCCTTCGATGTGGCAGTGCTGAGCGGCAGGAAGAGGCCGCTGCTCGCCCCCAGCGATGGCAGCTGCCGCTCCGCGCCGACGTCGGTGAAGCTCGCACGGCTCAGGTGGGCGGACGGGGCCGAGGTGCGGCGGGGGAACAGGGGAGGGCTGCGGCGTAGTCCACTGCTGTTGTTGGAGAGCTGTGTCACGTCAAGCGACGCGGTGCCGCTGCACTGGTGCGTTGTGGCCAGTCCATGGCCCGCTGCGAGGTTGGGGGAGCTGGGCAGGAGCGCGGCAGCAACACCGCTGCCCATGCGTGCAGTGGAGGGTCGACTCCCCTCCACGTACGCCAGAGCACTCTGGATAGGGTCAAGGGAGACCTGTGAGAGGGTGCTCTCTACACGCTCGTGGTGACTACTGGACGGGGAAAGGCTGCTGGAGATTTGGTGGCACCGGCGCTGCTGCTGTTGTTTTTGTTGTTGTTTCTCTTTCCGCTGTTGTTGACGCTCCTGCAGCAGGCGTGTCAGCCGATCTATCTCGTACTGGTAAAGCTCTTCCACGGTGTGCAGGGCGGGGTCGATGTGCACCGCCATCTGCGCCAGCACCTCCGCCGCGGTAGGGTAACTGTTCGCGGTGTTCCACAAGAACTGCATGAAGGCCTGCAGCTGCGCCTCCTCCTCTTCCTCTTCCTGCTCCATGGCATCTACTTCCTCGCCAGATGCGTCCGCCTCTCCGTCTTCCCTCTCCAGCCTGCGAGCGTGGGTGGCAGGCCGCGGACGCCGCACCATCACCTCCATCCACTCCAGCTGGCACAGACCGTCCTTCGCTGCGGCGTGCGGGGCCACCGGCAGCCCGCGTCGTGCGTCTCGCCGCGCCGCCTCCTCCACCACGAGCTCCAGGATGGCCAGGCAGAACACCGCGACCTCCACGACATCCGCCCGCACCGCCGTGCCGCACCCATCGTGCTGCCTGTACAGGAGGGAGACCGCCTCGCTCAGCCAAGCTGGCAAGGACTCGGTGGGGTAGACGTCTGCGCTCGCCCGGGCACTGCCGAAGCACGCCCACTTCACCTTGACCGAGGCGGTGGTGTGCCCGGTGAAGAAGAGGGAGCTGGGCAGCGGACAGCCGTGGAGGAGACCCGCGTGGTGCAGGGCACGCAGTCCACGCAGCCCTTGCTGCACCACCGACTCCCAGAAGTCACAGTTGAAGTGAATGCCACGAGCGGATGAGGTCAGGGGTAAAGAGTCCGAGAGCAGCGCGGATGTCTTGACGGCGTTGTTCACGTGAGCACCTCGACTCTGCTGCATCAGGTCGTGCAGGCTGCCGCGCGGGAAGTACTCCAGCTGCAGCAGGTGCACCACGGGCTTCGAGCTGTCCTGCGGTGGCGTGCTGACGCCGTAGTAGCGGGCCAAGTAGTCCTCCGCTTCGAGAATGTCGTGTGCCGTGAAAGGCGCCGCCCCGCCCCGGCGCGTCTTCCTGTCGTGCAGCGTGTGGTGGCTGCTGTTGGAGAGGGTGAGACACTGCAGCTCCGCCATGTTGAAAGCAACAGCAGGGACTTCTTTCACGGCGTAAGGCAAACCGTTGAGCCGGTGTGTTGCGAGCCACGTCACGCCGTTCGACTCCACGTAGAGTGGGATGGGCCGACCCGCACCGCGGTGCACCGCACAGGAAGCTGCGCCTGCTGTTGCGGTGGTGGATGCGGGGGTCTCCAGCGCTGCCTCGACGTAGTGCAGGAACTGAAACTCGTGGTGGGCTTGGAAGCGGTCACCAGGGATTTCTTCTTCGCTGGTGTCGGTCACGTCAAGCGGGTCAAGCACCGAGTTGAGGGCCTGGTAGGCAGAGGGGGAGAGCACAGAGGTGACTTCGTTGCTGCTCGCGACCGGGTCGTTGGAGAAGCCCCGCGGTGCTGCGCGGCCGCTGCCGCCGTGAGCCCAGCTGGACTCGATGGAGAGGCGCAGGCCCGGGATCTCCTGCGACGGCGTACCTTGACGACGTTGCTGTTGCTGCTGTTGTTGCTGCGACGATGCTTGCTGGCGGCACGGTGGCAGGTCCGGAGACTTCAAGAAGTCGAAGAGCTGCGCCATCGGTGCTGGACTGACAGCCGTGGACGGTGGCAGCGTTGCGGTGTGTGCGCGGTTGGGTTGCACCTCCCTTGCTCGCACGTACAACGCATCGTGCAGGTTCAGCTGCAGCTGCAGGGGACTCGCCGGCTCATCAGCCAGCGGGTTGGCGTTGGCGACTGTGTGGTGCAGGAAGGCAGGAGAGCCCATGCTGCTGACCGTCCCGCTGCTCACCTCCTTTGCGACACCAATGGCAGTGTCGGTCTGAATGACAAGCGGAGGTGAAGGCACGGTGGTCATTGCGTTTGTCTGCTTCCTCGCGTCAGCCTCCGCTGCTCCGAGTACTTCCGTTTCTCTGCCTGCCTTCATTTCCTCTTTCATCTTTTCCGGCTCACCGACAGCTGCTGCTGCTGCTTCGTCGTCCTCCTCCGTACTCTCCGCGTCAAACTCCAACTGCCGCTCAGGGCACACGGGGCTGCCCAGGGGCGGGGTGTCGTGCAGAATCCCTACCGCGTCGAACTTCGACGTGGGGCGGCGCGGCGGTGGCGAGTGATCTTCGTCGCCCTCGTCCACCTCGTCCGTCACGTGTGAGGTGCTGCGGTTGCCGCGGTGATGAGGGCTGCGACTCGCACTGCTGTCGTTGGTGTACGCAAAGTTGTCGCCATCGTCCATGCCCGTGTACGACGCAAAGGCTTTGGAGAGGTTGCGAGCTGCAGAGCCGCTGCACGCAGACGAGGTCGAGGCATCGAGGGCCGCCGCAGGAACAAACCTTGCAGGAGAGTTGCTGATCACATCGTAGTGGTGCTGAGAAGGACTGCGGTGGTAGTGGTCGTTGCTTTGGTCGCGGCAATCAGAGAAGGGTGGCGACGAGGCGGAGGGGTGCGCGGCATTACAAGTAGAGTCGGGCGAGCTGTCTAAAAGCTGACACAGCGCGGCGGCGGTGCGGTCACGTGCAGGCGTCTCCGCCTGCGGCACCATCGTTTCCTGTCGTGCTGGCAGCCCGCCTGGTTGACGCGGCGGAGGTGAGGGGAGCGCCATGGAGGCGTGCCGCGGAGAGCAGTTGGCCAGCGTGACGCCAAGTCGCACTGCCGCACTGTTCGCACTACTGCTGCTGTTACTGGTACTGAAATTTGCGTTGATATTCGTGTTGTTGCGCAGTCCGGCCTCCTTGTGAGGCACCGTTCTGCCGGCATCGGTCGTGGAGGACGCGCCTCGCACGCGGGGCGGCGTCTCCGCACCTGGCGCAGTGACTACTGCCGCTGCGGAGGCACTCGCCAACGCTGCTCCGCCAGCCTCACCACTGTCGTCAATCGTCCGTTGCTGCACGTCGTTCTCTGTAGCCGCTCTTCCGCAAGTCACGAAGGCTGTGGTGGCTGCCGCAAAGCCCGTGGGGCCAGCTGCCGCACCGCGGCTACTCCACGTCTGCCCATGCGTGCCACGCCCGCTCAGCGAGAGGGAGAGACTGCCCGGGGTGAGGACGTGGCTGCGCGGTTGATGGGTGTGCAGCAGGAGGTCGAGGGCGGCGTGCGATGGCGTCGGCGAGCGCGGCTTGGGGCGGTGGCAGCCCGGTGCGCGGCTTGGAGCCGGGATGAGCTGCTCGTACAGCACCACCGCCGCCTCTGGCCGCAGCACCGCCGAGGCCAGCGTTTGCACCAGCCCGGCCTGCCGCTCCGTGAGGGGCAGCGGCTCTGCGGTGTGGACGTGGACGGTGGCATCACTACATGTACTATTCTCCACGGATGCGTGAGCCTCACCCCCTGGTGTTTCCGGCTGCGGGGTGAGCAGCGGGCTGGCGTAGACTTCAAGGCTGCGGTAGAGGCTGAAAGGGTTACGGCTCGGGGCAAGGTAGTCGCGCTCTGCTGTCGTGGTCGCCGCGGGTGCTGCGGATAATGCTTCACCAAAGCCCATGCTGGAGAGAGAAGTGTTTGCCTGTCCTTTTGCTGCCCAGAGCCCACTCGCCTGTGCGCTGAAAAACGGCGTGTACTGCGTGGGCAGATTTGGCTGTTGCGGCTGCTGTGACTCGAAGCTGTGGCTCTGCACCTTGGAGCGGAAGGACTGCGAGGGCGTGGTCTGACGCGAATAGTTGCGCCGCGCGGACTTCTGCGGCGTCATGGGCTGCGAGGGCAGCTGCCGGTGGCGGTGCTGCGGCTGCTGCAGCTGGGACGGCTGGCCCTGCTGCGAGGCTCCGTAGCTGTACTCGGAGAGGCTGGCGTAGCTGCTGCCGTGCAGTCCGGTAGGCCCCGGGGTGCGGCGGTCCAGCGGGGTGTGCGGCGAGGTCGGGGTGTCGGCGCGGTGCACCGTGGCCACCGCCATCGCCGTGGGCGGGGCGCTGACGGCGCTGACGGAGAGTGAGCGCGTGGTGCGGCCGTCAAACGAGGGCAGCAGCGGCGAGGAGGCGTCGGAGGTGCTGCCGCTGCGGCGCTGCGCAACAGAGACGTTGCGTGGGGTGTGCGGGCTGTTTAGCTCACTGCTACGGGCGTTGCTGCTGCTGCTGCTACGTCGTCTATGGTTGTGGGATTCAACCTCTTCCGGCTGACTGCGCAGGCTGGAGAAGGTGTCTTCGAGGGTCATGTTGCCCATGCAGGCACGCGAACCGACAACGTGGGCGGTGGTGCCCTCACGCAGCGGCGTGGTGGCAGAGGCGCGCATCGGGCTGCCGCACAGCTCGTGAGCAAAGCGCCGCGGCGACGGGCTGGCCTCACCGACGAAGGTGACGCGTGACGGGGTGATGTGGTGACGCTGCAGAATGGGGGAGAGGACGTGCGTGCCGCTGCGGAAGACCTGCGTGCCCATGTCCGCTTCACCGGAAGACGGAGAGGGGTGGCCGTAGCTGTGGAGAGAGTGGGACGGGGTGAGGTGACGCAGCTGAATTGGCGCGTCCGCCGTCACAGACCCACGTGCACCGGTAGGCAGGTGATAGCGGGGCTGTGGATGGGGGGAGGGCGGCTGGAGTGGGTACTCGTCGCCCTGCTGACTGCTGCGGCGGTGAGGGGGGCTGTGCTGCAGCCGGTACGTGTCAGGCGAGCGCTGCGCACTCAGCGGGCTGCAGCAGCCACCACCACCGGCTCCCGCAGCACCCGCCTCAGCACACGGGGAGAAGCCAAAGTTCACCGGATGGAACTGCGGCAGCGTCTGTGCGTTGGTGCTCTCCGCAAACACGTTCGTCAGCAAGTCCGTGTGGGACGGGGTGGCCTGGGCAGTGGGCACCTGCAGCGCACCCTGCTGGGGGGAGTGGGTGTGGGGCTGGAAGAGCGCGTACTGCGTCGCAAAGTCACGATCAGAGAGAGAGGCACGCGCCGGTGGCATCGGGGAGAAGGACGCGCTGCCGCTGGTGCCAGAGAACGGAGCACCGGATGGGTGAGCCGACACGTACGCCTCCGTGGCGTGAGGAAACAGAGAGCGGTGGACGCTGTCGTCGGAGCTGGCCAGCCTTGCGGACCGCCCCTCGCTGCCCTCACGCCGGGCTCGGCGCTTCATGGCGGTGGTGGAGTCGCTGCGCAGTGGCGATGCGCTGCCACTCCCTTGACCCGCGTCGCTTCGTCTCCTGCTCGTCTGCCGCCGCTGCTGTCGCTGTTGCTGCTTCTGCTGTGGAGAGTCGGTGGGTCTATTGTCTTCATCACTGTAGTTGTCGTCGTCACCGCCCTTCAGCGCTGAGGCTTCTTCTTCCTCGCCGTTGTCGTCGTCGTCCTCGCGGCTGACATCGCACAGCCACACCGTCGCCTTGTTGCCCTGCGTCACGGTCGGGGTGATGGTGCCACCGATGGAGGTGGAGGAGACGGTGCACGGCGAGAAGTCCGGCCCGTCCTCTCGCTTCTCTGGTGTTTGCGAGATGTTGGCCGGGGTGCAGAGGGAGGGTGGGGAGTTGCCGTGCGCGTCTGTCAACGTGGGAGATGCTTCTTGTTCCTCGTCTTCCCTCTCCGCTTCGGCAGAGGGAGCAGCAGCAGCCGCAGCCGCAGCAAAAAATGCTGTTTCCAGGTTCAGCGACACCCGTGCGTGCGAGCGCGACGGGGGCATGACGGGTGTCGAGGCGGAAGGCTGCTCCGGCCGCAGCGTGCTACTCGCACTCGGCGTTCCTTTTGTGCTGCTGCAGGCGGTGGGGGAGAGGACGGAGATGGTGAGGGGGGCGTGCTCAGGCAGCAGCGTGAGGAGACCGGTGAAGCCGTGCGGGGTGGACTCGACCTCCTCACTTGCCGAGTCAGTTGTCAGCGTGGATTGCCGTCGCACCTGCTGCAGCTGCGAAGCTTGATGTGGGTAGCCACCGGTGTAGGTTGTGGAGGGCGGGGTGCCAGCTGGCCCCAGGTGCTTCTCCGTTCTGTTAGACCACTCCGATACAGGGGAGGGGCTGCCAGAGGTGATGGCGGAGATGTTGAGACTCTCCACCCGCAGCGGGGGCACCGCGGCGTGATGCCCACCTGCGGCGGATCTCACCGTTGCAGCTCTCTTTGGCCGCAGCGGCGTAGGGCTGTTCGAGCTGCCTGCCGAAGGTGCAGGCCGGTGAGTGGAGTCTTTGCTGCTGCTGCTGCTGTCATTCGTAGAGTTATGGTTGCTGTTACTGGCATTGTTGTTGTTGTTGTTGTTGTCGCTGTCGCGTGACACGAGGGCGAGCGGGGGCGGAGCGAGAATTGCGGTGGTGGACGCCTTGTGAAGATGCGGCGCAGGGGACCGCTGCCCGTCTTCCACTTCGGTGGAGAGTAAGCGCGCTGCGGTGCTGGGCTGCTGCGGGGTGTTGGCGAGACCTCGCAGCGGCGTGGCACTGCTGAACAGCATTGGACGGTCCATTTCTAGTAAGGAAGGTTCCTCAAACACTAAGAGAAAGAAAACAAAAGAAAATTTGTTCTTAACAAAATAAAACAAAAGGAAGCAAGACAGATAGGGGTTATCGAGAGGGGAGACGTGAGAGAGGGAAATAAGAAAAAATAAAACTCGAGAAAAGTACAAAAAGGATTCTATGAAAAAGCGGGAAGACGATTAATAAAAAGAACTGGTATACAGTGAAAAGGAAAATCTCGCATTCCAATCAAGATAGGAAGTACACTGATTCAGTTTGCAAGCGTCTCAGACGTCTCTGTCGGCGCAAAGCTGAAGAGAAAGAAAAAGAAAAGAAAATGAGAAAAGAGCGTATAATAGATACAAAATGAGCGAGAAGGGGAAGAAACAGAAGGCGCGTGAGCCTGTGCGGATAGTATAGTAGGTGCGTAGGCCACTTGAGGAAAGGGGGAAAAAAGTGAAAAGAAAAAGAAGAAGCACAGAATCTCTAAAAGCGTTTTATGAATTGCGCGTAGTTGTGTTAAAGGAGGTGCGAGACAAAAAAAAAGCGGACGAGCTTTATGAAACGCAATAAATAGATAGATACAGAGTTTATGTATGGTTATATGGATGAATCTTGCTTCGCTCAAGCTAAGAAAAGTGCTGTCTTTGTGAACAACAGAGCAAAGAATAATGATAGCAACAAGATGCAGCTTGAAAACGAAACAAGAAGGACAATAGTGGTACTAGAGGCTACAGGAGCAAGACACACAACAAAGAAATCAGAAAAAAAAACAGATGACTCGTACAGGAAAAAAAAGGTCTATGGTGAAGCACACAAATAGCTGTTGGTTTTGATGAACCTTTGTAAACAAAGAGAGCAGCTCTGCCGGTGCGGTAAAAAGAAGAAAAGTTGCTAGAAGAGTATAAAAGAAGAAAAAAATGAAATGAGATGTTAAACTCTCCTCGTAGAAACTACGCGTTGAGCACAAACTGTAAAAAAGGAGGCAATAATTATTGATCCAAAAAACAGAATTATGTGAAGGAGATACGTCGCGAAGCAAATTGCCTCAGCAAGGTGGGACGCTTCTTTGTTACTTGCGTTTCAGAGAAACGAGCTCGACTTGTTGTTGCAACGACAATTGAAAACTCCAGGTACCTCGTGAGGATTTTGCAAATGCTCCACTCGCCTGTAGTACAACGCAGAACGAGGAAAGTGGACTACGCAGCGAGAATTATGTGTGGTGCGACATGGAGTGAAAGAAATGAGATGAAGCAGGGGCAGGAAGGGCAAGTGAATATACAAAAAAAAAAGAAAGTTTAATGAACCGCAGACGTTGCATCACAAAATCAGTTCTTGTCTGCTGGACCTACTACCGAAAATGACAGCGCGGAGCTGTGATGCACCGCACGTGTCTGACATCAGAGAGCAGCACGAGTTGTTGATGCTGTATTACCTACGGGCAACAATGGAAGGCACACAAACTATGCAGACACACGCACGTAGTTGAAGCATATAGTTTTGAGCAGACACATATTGTGGAGTGTTCTTAAAGTAATTACAGCGTTCTATGCATCTAACAAGAGGTTAAGCCGAATAAACCAAACCAACAAAAAACCAAAAAGCAAGTAAAGCAAAAAAAGAAAGGATCAGGCGCAGCATTTAATCGTACCATCTATAAAGGAAACAAAACTGAAAGCATTTGTTCATTGAAAGAACGTTGAATAACGTAAAGCAGCATATCACTTTGGAAATGAAACAAGAAAAAAAAAGTCTAAAAAAGAAAGCAATTTGAAAGATCCACCAGCTCAAATTAAGAAAAGCGCGTTTCCTTCTACTATCTTGGTCTCCTCACCGTCAAGTTACGAGTCCAGGAGCACAAAGTACTGCTGAACCACCTCTCGCCACTGCTCTCGCGGCGAGTCCATCTCGTGCTCCACGTTGTCCACCGCGGCGTACAGCACCATGCACAGCGTGGGGAAGTCCAGCAGCGGAATGCGACTGGCCGCGGCAATCGGGATCACCACATTCACCGCGAAGGACAGAAGCAGCAGGCGGTGCGTCAGAGAGACCAGCTCAGCCTGTGCTTCTGGCGTGAGGCCAGTACCATCCACCGTAAACACGTCATACAGACCGTTATCACCGCTGTTACCACCATTTCGATAAAAGTATTCGCTGTTGTAAGTGCTGCTGTTGCCACCACCGCTCTGGTGCCCGCCCCACGCCGCGGCGTACTGCTGCCGGCTCGCCATGGCGGACTCGAGCAGCGTAGCCAGCGGCGTGGCACGCCCCTGCAGCAGCGACATACGTGCCTGCTCCAGCGCCGCCAGCTCCCCTTCAAAGAGGCGGGCCACCGAGGGCAGGAGATCCAACACGAGGCTGCCCTGATGTTTGAGGTCCATCACATCAAAGACTTCACGCATGACACGGCTGCGCCGCACCGACTTCTTCGGTCGCAGCAGCGCTGTCAGCTTCGCAGAGCGAGGGGGGTACTGCCGTGTGGCGGAGGCGGCCCCGCAGGACCCGCTTCGTGCACCGAGTGCCAGCGGATCCCCGTGTAGGTCACTGTGACCTTTTACAGGGCTGCTGTGATGCTGACGCGTCATCAACGCCGAAGTGGGCGAGAAGTGACGGTAACTTTGTGGAGAGAGTGTGATGTCTGCGGAGTGAAGAAGAAAGTCGCGACTGGTGTTTTTCGTCTGCTCCGCCTCCGCCTGCACCCGGACGAGGTCAACAAAGCGGTCCACCTGCTGCGGGGTGAGACGAGAGCCGTTGACGAAGTACAGGTCAATGGGAGCCACGCTGCTGCTGTTGTTGTTGTGGGTAAAGGGCAGCGTTTTGTTGGCTCTGGCGGATGCAGGGCTGGCACACCGTGGCGGCCACAGCACGCCAAGCATGTCAGCTACCGAGGCTGCAGCAGGGCAATGCACCAGTTCGTGTATCGAAAGGTCAGACTCATACCCACCAGTTGCTCCTGCTGCTGCTGCTGTGGTAGGTGGCCTGGCGGAACTTCCGCTACGTTGCAGGCGAGAGGAAGGCGAAGGCTTGCGCGCTGAGGTAGAGATGAGCTTGCCCATCTGTTTCTTGTACAAGAAGTTGGGCGGCACCTGCTGCGGTTGCTGCTGCTGTTGCTGTTGCCCTCGAGCAGAGTTGGGCCCAGACTGCGGCGAAGCTTTTCTTGCTGCTCCATCTGCCAACGCCGTCGCTGCTGGAGTGACTGGATGCCTACTGGCCTTCCTCAATCCTCCTCGCGACGCATCCTGCAGCAGTGACGTGTGAGCGGACGCTCTGTTGTGCTGCTGCTGCATGCCACTGTACCCTGGACCCGTCGTTTTCCACCCAGGCAGTGCGCTGAGTCCCTGTGGAGTGGGCTGCGGAGCGCTGCCACGGCGGCTCACCGGCCCAGACGCGGCTCCGAGTCCTCTTGTTGGGGCGTCTGCCAGCAGCGTGCGATCCTGCCGCCGTGCGAGGGCGATGCGGTGCCGCAGCTGTGCCAGCTCCGCCCGTTGCTGCTCGTTAAACTGCCGCCACTGCTCCGCTTCGTGTGAGGGCATCGCTGCGTCTACGCGGCTGCTTTGCATTGTGCCGAGCGCGCCAGCTGCCCCGTGGGAAGGTCCTTCCGCCCACTGCGACGGTGGGGAGACTTCGCGGTAGAGCACGCGGTCGGTACGGTGATCCTGCCGCGTCAGCTCATGACGGTGGTAAGCGTTCTCGACCTCCTGATTTGCCAGGTAGCCCTGGACAGACGTGGAGGGGCTGTGGGCCCCATGCGAGGACCCGCCGTGGCGCTGCGAGGAGTGGGCGGCGAGGGACTGCGCGGAGATGTGCCCCTCCGTGGAGGTGCGGCTGTGGCGGCCTGTATGCGGCGGCTCCGGCGGGGACTCCGTCGTCCCTGTGCTGCCGACTTCCGTCAGCAACTTTGCATTCGGCGAGGCTCCTTGCGAGGTGGTGGCGGCGGACTCCTTCGACCGACGTGCCGATGCGGGGCGCTGCAGGCTCAGCACCGCACTCGGGTCCTTCTTCTTGGGCAGGTTGCGCTCCGTCAGCGAGGCGGTGCTGCTACCGCGATTGTCCGCAGCGGCGGCGCCGGCAGCCTGCGCGGCGATGGGCGTCGACACGGCGGTCTTCTGATAGAGGGGCGGGTGGGTGCTCGGGGACAGGGCGAGGTCGCCGCCGTCCGCGACAAGACGGGTCGTGGGTCGCGTCTGCGGGGACGGCAGGCGGCTGTGCTTCTGCTGCTGCTGCTGCTGCTGACGGCGCTGAAGGTGATTTGTGACAATTGTCTTCTTCGTTGAGACGGCGACGGAGCCGCTGGCACTGTTGTTTGCCGAATCCGTGTGTTCTCTCGCGGACGTCGAGCGCAGCACCTCCGGCATGGGCAACGTGTGCGCTTTGTTGTTGTTGTTGTTGGTGGTCGTCTTGGCTTTCTGCGCACCAAAGCTGGGCAAGGCTGCCCGCCCGACAGACCGGCCGCTGGCGCCGAGCTGCGAGCCGGAGTGCTCCATCGCACTGTCACCGTCGTTGGAGTTGTGGTCCATCTCGAACTGGATGGACGGGCTGTTGGGGCGGGAGTTTAATTTGCTCTGCACCGAGTGGGAGCGGCGTGCGTGGGAGTTGTAGTACGGAATGGCAGATGGGTGCTTAGAGGCACCCGCCGCCGGCGCCTTCACCGCAGGCGACTCGTCCACCATGTCAAAGGCAATGCTGCTGTCATCGCGGAACTCGTTGTGACTCGTGTCGGCCACAAAACCCGGGTGAGCCACCGGCAGCGCTTCTGACTTCACCGAGAAGGTGGTGCCAGGGACGGTGGTGGTCGCTCGCACGAGCGGCGTGGTGGAAGGCGAGTCGGAGTCTTGCCCCTGCTGATTGTTGTTATTGTTGTTGTTGTGATCAGCGTTGTCGTCGTCCACCTGGAACGCAATGCTGTCGTTGCTAATCATCGACCCAGCTGGGACGCGAGCGGCGGCGACCGGCGTGCGAGAGCGCGGGGCGCGGTGGGTGGCGGACTGCGGACTTGGTGAGCCCACGCCCGGCTGATCACTGCCGTCGCTCTGCTCGAAGAAGAAGCTGATGCTGTCGTTTGTCACCTGCGGCTTGCCTGCTCCGCCGCTGCCCGCCGACGCTGGTGGGGGTGGGGAGTGCGGGGCGATGGCCTTCTCCACCGGTGTCGCGTCACGCACCAGCAGCCGGGCTTTGGGCTTGGGTGAGTTGCTGCGGCTGCCGGGCTCGGAGTTAAACTGAATTGAGGAGTTGCTCGCCACTCGGGACAGCTTCCTCGGCGCGGGGGCACGGCTTGTGGGGGCGGGTGGGGCGGAGAGGTGTCGCATCGGCGTGCCGCTCATGGAGTTGTTCTCCACCACGAAGTTGACGCTCTCGTTGTCGGAGAACTCCGAGGCGGTGTCCTGGCGGCCGCCTTTCGGCTTGCCGGCGGCTTGGCCGAGTCCTGGCCGCGTTGGCACGACCATTTTCTTCGCAGCCAGCGCCGCGGGCGGGGGCGGCGATACGGCGTGGTGCAGCGGCGGCTTCGATGGGGAAGCCTTGGGCAGGGAGGCGCTCGGGGCTGCCATGATGCGTGGCCGGGGGGCCGCCGCCGCTGCTGGCGGTGCGGCGTTCTTCGGCATCGGCGTCGTGTCCTCCTCCTCCATAAACGCCAGAGACTCGGTGTCGCTGTTCATGGTGCGTATAGTAAAGTCTAAAAGATCTACCTATGCTCAGAACAAGTACGGAAAATTAAAGGGGTAAAGTCTAAATGACCCTATGCTGTGAAGAGAAACAAACACTGAACGTTTTTTTTTTTTTCAAATCTATGTGATGCAGATGCAAGTGCCAATTGAGAAACTGACTTGCACAACACTGAAG
>MDUD01005814.1:0-12845 GCA_002216565.1 Crithidia mellificae | reverse complement strand
ATGGGGGGCTACGGCTCGATGGGTGCGGGCGGCTACGAGTCGATGAACAACTACGGCTACGGCAGCATGGGACCTGGCGGCATGAGCGCTGGTGGACCCGGGGCCATGAGCGGTGGCTACGGCTCCATGGGGCCCGGCGGCATGAGTGGCATGGGCGGCGGCTACGGGTCGATGGGTCCGGCCGGCTACGGCTCCATGGCGCAGGGTGCGGGCCAGGACGGCATGGCAGGCGGCTACGGCTCGATGGGCGGTGCCGCTGGCATGGATGGCATGGGTGGCGGTTCCATGTACGGTGGCATGCCGAACGGCAACGGGGGCAGCATGTACGGTGGCGGCATGGGCGGTCCGATGGGTGGCTCGATGTACTACGGTGGCGCAGGCGGTCCGATGAGCTCCATGTACGGCATGGGCGGTCCGATGATGGGCGGTTCGATGTACGGCATGAACCCGATGATGGGTGGTGGTTCCATGTACGGCATGAATCCCATGATGATGGGCGGCTCCATGTACGGGATGGGCGGCGCCGGCTCGATGTACGGCATGAACAGTAACATGGGATCGATGTACGGGCTGGGCCGCTACAACAGCATGGGTCTCGGCAGCACCTACGCCTCCATGTACGGCCTCGGCCACACCTCCAGCCGTTCCAGTTTCCGCAGCAGCGGCGGATACGTCGGCGGCTCCTTTGGCGGGCTGTGGCGTGCGCCGTCTGGCATGGGCCACGGCGGCAAGAAGGACTTCAGCATTCCGCCACCGTCCTCCAAGCTGTCCGAGGACTTCCCCGACACGAGCGCCGAGGAGGAGGAGAAGAAGAAGCGCGAGGTGGCCGCGGCGGTTGCGCCGGCGGCGAAGACGGCCGACAAGAGCAGCCCCGCCACCGAGAAGAAAGACACCGACAAGAAGGAGGAGCGAAAGTTGGGCGAGAAGAAGGAGGAGGACAAGAAGGCCACAAAGGACAAGGCGGCGCCCTCCTCCTCCAGCAAGGACGGCGAGAAGAAGAGCGGCGCCACGCCGGCCGTCGTCGTTGTTGGCGGCGCGGACGGCAAGGATGAGAAGATGAAGTCGCGCGCCGTCCCGCTCGCCCTCGCCTCCTCGCACCGCCTCACGAAGCAGGTGAACGACAACGTGCACGTCGTGGCTGTTGCGCCGAACGCGTCGGTGGCGAACAAGGCGGACAAGACGGTAACGCTCGGCGGGAAGACGTACACGATGGACGAAGTGTCCATCGGGCCAATTGACGTCGAGAAGTCCGATCTGCTGACCGACATCGTGGAGCAGACGCACTGCGGCCACAACGTTTCCTTGCTGACCCTCTGCGGCAGCCAGAAGTATGAGGAGAGTCTGCCCACCATCACGACGGTGGTGAAGAGCATGATGGAGCAGTTTGCGGCGGACGAGACGCAGGTGACGCAGGTGAACGCCAGCGCGGTGGTCTTTGTGGAGGCGGACAAGGTGATCGACCTGCTCGCCACGGACGACACGGCGGCGCCGGCGAAGGCGGAGTTCGGCTCCAACCCGATCTACGGCCCCTGCGTCATGAACACCTCCGAGAAGAAGGTCGAGAACGTCGCGGAGGCGACGGCGGTGGTGGAAGCGGCGGCCAAGAAGGCGGCGCAGCGCGGCCTCGTGGTGGTCACCTACAAGATCAAGCAGATCCGCCCCTCCGCCACCCACCCCAACACGCGCGACGTCTACGTCTCATCGATGCTGGTCGCCATCGTCGATGACGCCAGCATGGCCCACGTGAAGGTGGCGGAGAAGCACGGCTCGGCTGGGCCGACGCCGCTCTTCAGCAACGCCATCGGTGGCGCCAGCCGCACTGTTGCCATCGTGCAGATCCCCGAGAAGGACGCCGAGAAGACGGTCGGTGCTGCCCTGGGCAGCGCGCAGCAGCTGCGCGAGATTAAGAACACCCCGACGCGCAGCGGCAACGTGAAGCGCTTCGTCGACTTCACCGAGCGGGCCGCCGCCGCCAGCGCCTCGACGTCGCCGGAGACGATGTCGAAGATCAACCGCATGCTGAAGGACGCGAAGGAGCTGCTGGCGAAGCCGGAGGAGACGCCGCTGGTGGCGTACAGCGTGCACAGCCCGTCGTCGCCGGCGACGACGGCAAACGACGCGAAGAAGCCCGGGACGACGCCGCGGACGGTTCTGAAGGCGGAGGAAACCGCCGCTCCGACGAAGCAGCGGGCCATCGCCCCTGTCCCCGCCCCTACCGCCGAGCCGGCAGCCCCTGCCACCGTGGAGGACGAGAATGCGAAGCCGGTCGCGGATAAGCGCGTGCAGCTGGCGGTGTGCGTGGACGGCAGCACTCCCATGGCGGTGGAGGCGGCCGAGGAGGTGTTGATGCGTGCGAACCCTACCGAGGTGCCGGAGTCGAGCCTCCTCAAGGTGCTCCGCGCCAACTACCGCCACTGCCGCAACGTCGCTCTGCTGTCGGCCGAGACGCAGCGCGGCATTCCCCTGAAGGATCAGTACACGTGGAAGTGTGTGGAGAACATCCTCACCAAGTGCCTTGCCGAGCCGGTGCCAGGGGTCAAGACGACCACGATTGATCTCCATATGGTCGTGATGCACAAGCGCGAGGTGCTGTGTGACTTGATGGCGGACAGCTCAACCCCGAAGACGCTGAACGTCGCCTCCTCGCCGATCTTCGGTCCCATTGTTGCGGACATGAAGCACAAGACGCTGCGCGAGGCGGCCGAGGTGACGCCAGCGCTGGAGCAGGCCCTCACCGCCGCTGCTCCCCACCTGACCGAGAACGATGCCACCATCGTGATGACAGCCGTGCTGAAGCAGGTCCAGGAGAGCGGCGACGTCTCTGTCGGGTCCTTCTTCTGCACCTCCAGCCCGACCAGCGTGGCACTGCGCGGGTCGATGGCGCGCAGCCCGGATTACTCCCGCACCCTCTACGCCTACGCCGTCGGCGGCCCGTGCGTCACCCGACTCCTCGTGGGCGTCGGCGACGATCACGCCTCCAACCCGGTGGCGAAGGCCGCCGTGGAGGACTTGGCGCCGCTGACGAAGCAGCCGAACCACACCAGCCGCGACGGCAGCGTGAGCACCTTCCTCGACTACGCCAAGAAGTCCATCGCGGGCAACGAGGCCCGCCTCGAGCGCTCCACCAACGAGGAGGAGAAGGAGCGCGTCAAGGCGCAGGCGAGTCGTCTGCAGATGATGCACGACGACTACCGCGCCCTTGTAAAGTTTCCGCAGGAGAACACGCCGGCGTACTACATCGGCGACAAGCGGGTGAGCGAGGCGCCGCGGATGGGCGGCAAGCCGGTCGAAGAGGCCAGCAACGCAGCAGCGTCAAACGGCAGCACCAGCCGCGATGCGGCGCAGCGCACGCCGGTGCCGATTCGCTCGGTTGTGGTTGTCGTGGACGGTGGCGAGGCGGCCAGCGGTGCGGCTGCGCTGGAGGTGACGGAGAAGGAGGTGGTGCTGGGCGGTGAGCACTACGCGCCGACGGAGGTGGTGTCGTCGAAGGGCGGCACGCTGCGCTCCTCTGTGATCGACGAGGTCCACACGGTCGCCCTGAACGGGTACAACGCTGCCATGCTGACGAATGACGTGGAGGGCAGCACGGTGGGCATCTCGATGGCTGTCAAGGCCATCCTCGTCCTGCTGCGCGGGCTGCCGGCGAACAGCGAGGCTTTCTGGACCGTGGTGGTGTCGAAGGACCACAAGGTGAAGGATATGCTGGTGGAGAACTCCCCTTACTACGACCTGCACCTGGCCTCCTCGCCGCTCTTTGGCAACGTGGCGTACGGCGCGAACATCTCGCCCGTCGCGGAGGCGCTGGTGGAGCCGAAGGTGCGGGCGGTGCGCAACGAGGTCCGCGAGAACGGCGGCGTAGGGTACATCTACGTCATTCTGCGCCTGACACAGCCAGATGGCGATGTCTGCATGCCCTCCTTCCTCGCCACCATCGCAAACGAGAACATCGCCGACTACGTGAAGCAGCTCGAGTCGCGCAGCAACAGCCGGTTGCTGAGCACCGCTGTGGGCGGTCCCTGCCACACCATCTACGTCGCGGGTCTGCGCGGGCCGTCGGGTGAAGGTGCGAAGCCGCTGCTGGAGGTGGCAACGAACCTGATGAAAGTGCAGAACGCGCCTTTGCGTAGCGGCAGCCTGAAGCGTTTCATCGCCCACACCGAGCCGACGCTGGCAAACATGCAGCGCAAGCTTGACTCTGGCAACGCGCCGAACCCGGCGCTGCTGGCGCAGATCGGCCGCATCGGTACGATGTTGAAGGATGCGCGCAACATGCTGAGCTCACCGGGCGGCAGTGCTCCGGCGGTGTACAAGCGTTAGTGAGTGATCGCGCCTTTCTTTATAGGGGTTTTCCCACGTTGCTTTACTTTTTTTTTATTCCTTTTCGTCCTTTTTTTTACACTGCTCAAATGCAGAGCCGCATGTTCATTGTTTTTCCTACGCTTTTTTTTCCATTTTTTGTCATTTCCATAGTTGTGAGCGAGTTGCATTTGCGTACTTTTTTCCCTTTGAAAACATTTGTTTTGTTTTCACTTTTTTGCTCTTTTTCTTCCGTTCCTTTTTTCTGTTGACAGAGAGATAATTTTATATTTTTCTTTGTTTTGAACGGCGGTTTTCTCACAGAGGCGAGGCGTTGGCCTGTCTATTGCTCTTAGCTTTTCGTGTGACATCTCATTACAGACGGTTGTGTCGAAGTCCGTGCCTCTAGTTCATAGTTTTCTTGCTTTCCATTTTTTTTCTTGGCCTTCTCTCTTTGTGGTTGCCTACTCCGTTCCCTTTTCGGTTACAGAGTAGAATACCCTCTTTTTTTCCCCGCCAGACAGTTCGAGAGGCATGTGCATGCTTTTTTTCTTTTCCTCCTCTCCTTAAAGCTGTTGTGTGAGCTGTTCTTCGTTTATGTTTTCCTTTTTGACTAGCAGGTAGGTGTTTTTTATTTTTTTTCACACACGCCGCCCACCTCTCTTACTTCGCCACAAAAATCATTGGTGTTCCTAACCATTTTTCTTTCGTTTTCAGTCATGTAGATGTTGTGCGTTGCGCTTGAACGCACATGTGGATGTCTTTACGTGCTTGTGTGTACCGGCACATCCTGCGACAGAGATGCCTGCACGTTTCTGTCTTTCACATCTACTCCCCTTTTCATTTTGGCTTTCACTGTAGATTTGTTTAAAAGAGTGAAGAGCGCTCTTTTACCTGATTGGGAAAAGTTCTTCCTTGACACTCTTTTTTTTTTCTTCTACTCACAATGTATCGTTACCATCTTGCTGTGCTACACTCTTGTCCTTTTTTCTTTTTGCCTTTTCGGTCTTTATTTGTCTTCTTCATTTTTGTTTACACTGGTTGTACGAAGCAGCGTTCTTTGCTGTTATTGTTAGCATTTTGAGCGTACAATTTGAAATGTTTGTTTTTTCTGCTCTGTGTGTGTGTGTGTGTGTGTGTGTGTGTGTTTGTGTCAGGATGTGAACAGTCGACTCATAGACACAATTTTGGGTGCGCCGTAGCGTTTGTTCCTTTTCCGAGTCTGTACTTCTTTGTTTACAGCATCCTTTTTTCCCTTTTTCTTTTCTGTTGAGCTCGCTCCGCTCAAACTTGAAAAAGCAAGTGCAGGCTGCGCTCACTGCGCTTTCTTGGCTGAGAATTGAAAACAAAAAGAGACTATTCATCTCGACCACAAATGTGTTTTAAGGAAATAGCTAACAGTCTCTTTTTTGTTTCTCCTCATTTAAACGCACTACTTTTTCTCACTACCATTGTTCTCTTTTTTTTTCTTAGACCCTTTTCCTGGTCAATTGTTTTGTTGGGTGAGTTCACAATTTTCTTATGCTACCTTTTCTTTTCTCTCCAGACTTCAACCTGATGTCTTCTTCCCTTTTTTTTTCTTTTTCAATCTGTAAATCTTTGTCTCGTTGTAGCTTTTTTTTCATTTATTTATTGTTTGCTGTATGTTTGTATACCTTTTTTAGTTTTCTAATTGTCTACTTTCACTTTTCGTATGATTGATGTGATTTGTCCTTTGGTGTTGCCTTTCTCTTTGTGCCAGATAAAAACCTCTATGTCTTGACGTTCTTCCACAACAAGTCATCTTTGGAAATCTTAATCTAAATTGATTGCGGAGAAGCGACCTATTTCGCCCGACGCTCTTAGAATTATTGCTAGAAATATTGGTGTCTGCTCTCTCAATGTGGCGAAGGACACAATTCCGTTGTGCGTTTGCTTTCATCAATGTGAAACCGTTCCAGGTAGGCCAAATTCTGTTTTTCTCAGACAGAATCAGGAGTCTAAGGCTGCGTTGCTACTTCTGGACGTAGTCGGCGCTGTGTGTGCACGACAATCCTTTTTTTTTTATTTTTCAGCAAGAGCTATTAATTTGAGCAAGAAAAAAAAATGAGACGTATCTGCAAAAAAAACAACAACCATGTATTTACAATGTAGCACTTAAAAAGCTGCGTTTGTGTGCATTGCTTCTACTCCCTCTTTTCTCCTACATACCTCTCCATTGCATTCAACCGCTTTCCTTATACATCATCATCGTACACGACCCGCGCCAATGTAGCTAACAACCGCTGTGCAGCACCCTCTCTCTCTCTTTTTTTTCTGATCGTGTTGTTATTTCCTTCAGTTCAATCCAAGATCAATAGCTCCTTAGCTTTTGACTTCTTTTTTTTGTTTTTGTGCATATCTTCCGCGTAGAGATTGATTGTCTTCACTTTGTTCTCCTCAGATTCTGCGCTTTAGAACGCCTTTCAAACCAGAGACCCCTTCATTGTTTTTTTTCTTTTCTCTTCAGATTTTTGCTTCTGCAGCAATTTTCATCTTTCGCGTTTGTCTGTTGACTCTTCCTCTTTCTCTCAGTGCACGCTTTCGCAGAAATCTCGCTTACTTTAAGCTAAATTTTGTCCACGCAGCAAAGATTTGCTTTCATAGTTTTTTTTTCACACTCTTTTTGTTTCTCTTCCATCTGGCTTTCTTCGCCTCCAGCCAGTACAACCGAAAAGAAAAAAAAGTGATCAAGCAAGCAAACCCACTAACACGCACCCACTTACCCTTCCACAATGAGCGCAGTGGTTCCTCCCCCGCCGCCGTCCGGCTCCATCCTGCAGAAGCAGAGCAGCTTCTCGCGTTCGAAGGCCGGCACGACGACGGCTGCCGCAGCGTCCGCGTCCGCGAACAAAGCACCGGCCAGCACCCCGTCCTCTAACGCCGCTCCCCCGGCGCCGACGCCGAACTCCGCGCTGAAGCCGGCGGGCCCTCCGGCCCCCAACGCGGCCGGCCCGACTGCGACGCCGATGCGCCCGATGAACGCCGTCGGCCCGAAGCAGCCGGCCGGTCCTCCGGCCCCGCCGCCGGGGATGTGGGGTCCCAACGGCCAGCTCGCCCCTGGGGCTGCACCGCCCAACGGCGCGGCCCACCCGCCCACTGCGATGTCGCCTGCGTCGGGTGGTCAGAAGCGGGCAATGCCGGCCGCTGGCGGTCAGCCGCCGATGGGCCCGATGCCAACGCCATCGCCCGCCTCCGGGGTCAAGCGGCAGGTGCCGCCCGCCGCGGCGAACAACGTGGCGGCTACACCGAAGTCGACGCCGGCGGCGGCTGGCGGAGTGAAGCGGCCGGTTGGGGGCCCGCAGCCCCCCGCAGCGAACGGCGCGGGTGCGCCACCGGCGGTTTCGCCTTCGCTGGCACGGAAGAACAGCATGGACGGTGGCATGGGTGGCGGCTACGGCTCCATGGGTCCTGGTGGCCCGATGGGCGGCTACGGCTCGATGGGCGGCGCTGGTGCTCCGATGAACGGCTACGGTTCGATGGGCGCCGGGGGCCCGATGAACGGGTACGGCTCCATGGGCGCGGGCGGTCCGATGGGCGGCTACGGGTCCATGGGCCCAGGCGGCGCCAACATGGGCTCCATGTACGGCCAGAACCCGAACCAGAGCTCCATGTACGGCCCGAACAACCAGCAGAGCTCGATGATGGGTCCGATGGGTGGCTCCATGTACGACCAGAACGCCGCCAACTCCTCTGCGATGGGGCCGATGGGCGGGTCGATGTACGGGCAGAACCCCGGCGCAGCGGGCAGCGACGCGGGTGCCGCCGGCTCCATGTACGGCCAGAACCCCGGCACTGGGTCGGCGATGGGTTCGATGTACGGCATGGGCGGTCCCTTCGGTTCCATGGGCCCCGGCTCGATGATGGGCGGCGGCTCCATGATGGGGCCAATGGGCTCCATGTACGGCATGGGCGGTCCGATGGGCTCCATGTACGGCGGTGGGGGCATGAGCACCTACGGCATCGCCGCGCAGTGGGGCAGCTTGGCGAACATGTCCGCTGCCAACCGTGGTGGCGCCAACAACCGCAGCGGTATCACCAGCGAGTACGGCGGCTTTGCGTCGGAGGCGACGACCGTCGACATCAACGACCTCTGCCCGAACATCGGCAGCTTCGATGAAGCCAAGGACCTGAAGCGCAGCGGCAAGCGCGGCGGCAACCACCTCTACAGCCGCGACAAGCACGAGAAGCTTGTCGCGACGAACAACTCCAACGCCTCGACCATGACGATTAAGCGCAAGGCGGACGTGAAGGCTGTGACGCCGGCCAACGGTGGGCCCAGCAGCTCCGCCAGCCCCGCCGCGGAGACGAGCGCGCGTGTGATCTCGCGGACGTCGCCTGGGGCCGGCGGCAGCAGCAGCAACGCGGCCAACGGGAAGCCGCGCGCGAAGGTGCCGTCGAACTACAACGTGCACTCCCTCATCATCGTGGACAAGGCCGGGAAGACGACCGCGACCACCGTCAAGGACCCCGCCACGGTTGTGTATGAGAAGGCCGGCAAGAAGGAGACCTTCGAGGCGGACGAGGCCATTGAGCGGGCCAGCGCAAAGGACGAGGTCGACTCGGTGCTGCTGTCGGAGCTGCGGAGCAACTGGTTTAACGGCCACAACTCGAGCCTGATGATGGTTGCCGGCAAGGGCAAGGTTGCGGCGACGCAGGAGGTG
Organism: Crithidia mellificae; assembly: GCA_002216565.1. Classification (NCBI taxonomy): domain Eukaryota; phylum Euglenozoa; class Kinetoplastea; order Trypanosomatida; family Trypanosomatidae; genus Crithidia; species Crithidia mellificae. The sequence continues at coordinate 3,867 of MDUD01005814.1, read as the reverse complement.
GCGCGCACTTTTGTTCAGAAGTGCATCGAGCGTCTGGAGAAGAACGAGAAGGACACTGGTGTGAAGTTCGACGTGACGATGTCGATGGTGGCCATCCGCGGCGCCGACCAGTGCTGTGATCTGATCAAGGGCGACGGCAAGTATGATCGCATGGTCATGGGCTCCTCCCCCGTCTACGGCCCGTGCCTGCTGGACGTCGAGACGAAGGTGGTGAAGACCGGCGCCGAGGCCACAGAGCACTACAACGCCGCGCTCAAGAACGCCAAGGAGGAGAAGGAGATCGTGACCGCCTTCTACGTGCTCAAGACGATCAAGAAGAACGGCGCGGAGACGGAGGTGCACCTGTCCTCCCTGTGCGTTGCCCTGTGCGGGGAGACGGCGTCGCACATGACGGATATCAAAGACAAGTCTTCCTCGTCACCGCACCGCCTCTTCCGCTACGCCGTCGATGGCGCCTGCGTCACCGTCAGCGGCCTCTGCATCGACTCAAGCGACGAGGAGGCGCAGGGGGCGTTGGAGGTAGAGCGGAAGATGCGCGAGGTCAAGAACCAACCCCCGCGCAGCGGCAACGTGAAGCGCTTCGTCGACTTTACCTACAAGGAGATTACGCGGCAGAAGGAGAAGGCGGCGACCGCCTCCGGTTCGGAGAAGAAGGCGCGGGAGATGCAGATTGAGCGGATGGAGGAGATGGTGAAGGACGCGAGCGAGTTGCTGGCGGAGCCGGAGAAGACGCGGCCGAAGGGTTACTCGACGGGCCGGTAAGCGGGTTCAAGTTTTGGGAGAGAAGCGAGCGTTTCAACCGCACAAGCTGGCTTGGCACACACCGCTTCACCATTTAGCTATCCGTCATCGCCGGTTTTACTTTTGATCAGCGTTTTTTTTTTTTTTTGCTTTGTCTGCTGTAGATGTAAAGCGACGCGCAATGTGCGTCTTTCACAGTTTTCATCTCCTCTGCGCATCCTTTATTTTCTTGCCAGTCTAATGGCCAAGCTCAGAGACGCGCAATGTGGTGGAGATCCAAGTCTCTCTTCGACCTGGCACAGGGTGAAGTAGAGAGATGGATCCATTTCGCCTTTCTTTTTTACTACCCGAGATTTTAGCACACGTAGCCAGCGCCGCTAACACGCAAGCCCTTTTTTCAATTATTCATCGTTTTCGTTTTTTGTTTGTTTGTTTTCTTCCTTTCTGCCATGGGTTTTATGTACTGTTTGTTTCTCCTTTTTTTCTCTTCTCGTTCTACTCTTGCTGCCATTTTCTTTTCCCCCACCAAAACCATGTGACTACCCCTTTTGGCGTTTCTCCAATCCCCTTCCAGAAAGTTGTTGCTGTTCTTTTTTCTCATTTAGCTGTCTTCTTCTTTATTTGTCTTTGTCATTTTTTTTTTTGTTCTACCATTTTTCTCTTTCACTTCGTCTACCGTATTGATCCCTTTGTTTCCATGGTGCTTACAACCACTTCAACTACTATCATGGAAACTACTACCTCCATTTTTGTAATCCTTTTCATTTTCCTGGCCATCTTTCACTTTTGTGCGCAACTTAAACGCAAAAAAAAAGCTGCGTGTTTCTGTGTAAAGAAAAAAAAAAAGATTAGCATCTGTCGCGCTTCTCGTCTGAGCGAGTTTGGGTATGAGAGCAATTGCTGTTCTCTTTTTCTTTTTTTCTTATCCATGTACAGTGTCTTACACTACCTTTCCTTTCTGCTCTTCCGCCTGTTTCCTTTTATTTTGCTGTGTTTAAACAGGCCGAGCAGTGGTTTTTTTTTTCCTCTTTTTGAAAAAATGTGTAGATTGATACAGCCGTCTGACTTTGCTTTATCATTATCATTATTATTGTCATTTTGCTTAGATGTGGCACAGCAGTCTTTATTTTACACCTTTCCCTCCACTGTTTCTGCGTTGGTAAATTGCTTGCTCACTTCACGTCCACAAAAAAGGGATGTGTGCTTTTATCGCGGTGAAACTGACAGAAAAGGTTACGCAACTGCACGTGACACGCCAGGACCATAGTTTGTTTTCTTGGATGCTAATCCTTATGCTTTTCTGCAACGTTTTGAAAAGCAAAATCTCTAAAAAAAAAGGAAAGGGAAGAGGTTTTTTTTTTCAACCACAGTTGTTCAAAGAAGAATTTTGTTAGATGTTAGTTTGGCGTTTTATAAACATGCTATTTAGCGCAAAGGAAAGCATTGAAGTGGAAACTTAAGCAGGCCTTAATTGTTCAATGTGCCGTTAAGTTGTTTTTGTCTTTGAAGCTGAACTATAGCTGCAAAAAAAAAAAAAGAGAAGAAGAGATTTAAAAAAAAACTTCCGATTTGCGTAATTTTCAAACCTCCCTCAGTTGCTTTGTGCATGTTCTTTTTTAAGCGCATTTTTTTTTTACAATTGACTTTTTTTTTTGATGGTTGTTTCATTTTTGGTAGGTTTCAATGCTGAAGTTTTCTTTTTTTTTTACTCTATGTTTTCTGGCATCCCATAAGCAATCATTATCAGGTACATTTAACCAGATGTGTCGTAAAAAGAGAAAGAAAGAAATACATTAACAACAGTGAAAAGAAATTGCAGCAAATGCATTTTTGTCGCCCATCAAAGGTCTTGCCTTTATTGTTTGGGGAACGTGCTTTGACCGGCGTCAAACCGTAAACGCGTATCTCGCTTCAGCACCACATGCTTTAGACACTTGCGTTTGATGTTTGTACGGCTGAAACAGATTTCAGCAAGAGTTTGTCAGCACATATTTATGCATCTATGCTGCTATTGCGCACCTTTGACATGCTTCCAAAAATGCCTTGTTAAAATGTGTTCGCGTGATTAAAAAGGCTGCCATTCGCCACTGCATAATGCACCGAAAGGATCAGAGCGTGCAATGGCTCGGTTGTGAAGAGCTATCAATGTGGTAATAACTCAACTGCACGTAGAGCATTTTCACGTTGACGTCTCGTTGAAAAATACAAACACTTTCTCTCTCGTTCACCTTCGCATCATTCTCGTACCTCACTGTTCTATGATACGTACACTGTTACAATCTTCTTTTTTTTTTGTTGCCCTCATATTCGCAAATCATCTCATTTATTCAGCTATTAAAAGCATTTTCACCGCTTCTTCTTTTCTTCCGCTAAGTCAAGTAAGTTAAAAAGCTTTTTTTTTCTTTTTTCAGTCGTCAACGTCGCATTACTGCAAACTCAAGTGTTTGATCTGTTTTAGCAAGTTGTTCATCTCTTCTCGTTGTCGTTGATTTGCCAACTGTGCACCTTCAGTCAATTACTGTGTGCTTAGCCCTTTGTTTCTTTTTCTTTTCCTACCAGTCTCGTCTACTCAGATTTCTTTTTCTTTTGTTCCGGAGCTAAAGGGACTGCTAGTTAACCCTCTCCCTTACTCCATCATAGTACACCATTCCTCTTCCTTTTGTTACGTTTGTTGATTGAGCTGTCTTGTTCTCACTGTCACGTTTTTTTTTTTTTCCCCTTCGCACCATTCCCATACTCGCTCAACGTGCTAGTCCACACTGTCCAATTCCGACAGGGAGGAAGTAGAAAAAAGGAACAGGAATAAAAAAAAGTCAACACACACGATGGCGTCTGACAGCAAGACCAAGTCCTCGTCGAGTAAGCGCCCGTCGAGCAGCTCTAGCAAGCACCGCAGCAGCAGCGGCTCCGGTAAACATCGCAGCAGCAGCGGGTCGGGCAAGCACCGCAGCAGCAGCCGCGACGAGAAGTCTTCCGGCTCCTCCTCTCACCGCCACCACCACCACCACCGCAGCTCCAGCAGCTCCTCGCTGAACAAGGACGCCGCGGCCACCAAGCCGTCCTCCGGCTCCGCGGCTGCCGCCACGGCCCCACCGGCGAAGGCGCCCACTCCGTCCACCAGCGGAC
>MDUD01005809.1:0-10451 GCA_002216565.1 Crithidia mellificae | reverse complement strand
TGCGGATCTACGCGGCCCGCCAGACTCTTGTCGTTTTTATTGGCTTGCAGATCTGATAAAATTTGCGTTCGCATGGTGGTGAAGAACTGACTTTCCTCCACACCTGTTACGGCCTTGCGCAGCAAAGCACATGTGCGCTGCATGTTGCGTGAATGTGTGTGAGCGTGTGTTTGATTGTCAGCGATAATCAATGCGCCAAGGATTCCGCTTTTTTTGGTGTTTGCTGACGAATATTTAAAAAAAAGCGATCTTTATGATGTGTCTCAACAGATGAAGAAGGAAAAAAGAAAAGAAGAGTAAGCAAATTAAGCACAAGGTTATGTAGAGGATGATCAGCACAAACTGTATAGGTTTGTATAGGCGGAAAGCTGGATAGTTGGTAGAGATTAAAAACTTCAAACTATAAAACTCATTTTAATGCCTTCAACAAAAAAATTGCTTACTTTCGTACCACACTTCGCAAACTTAATTTAAATGGCCCTCAAGAGCTAAAGGTAATATTTTTTTTTCTGTGACTAATGTCGAAAGACAACACAAAAGATTGTAAAACAATGCAAATACAACAAGCCTACCTCACCTTTTACCGCGCGTCGCTCTGAGCGGGCGAGCTTACAGGGGTCGATGTCAAGTACGAGAGCAACGCCGCTTTCTGCTCCCGCTCCCGCTGCGCCTCCGCTTCCACCTCCTCCACCGGCCGCATTAGCGAAATGCCGCACGTCCGCCGCTCCACAAACCGACCGTTCAGCAACTGCAAGTAGTTTGGCTCATCCTCGACCTCTCGCGCGATCACCACATCCCCGTTGCGCGGCGTCCACGGACTGTAGTTCGTGTAGTGGTTGTTTGGGATGAGCAGCATGTGGCACCGCGGCTTGCCGATGGGGCTCCAGTCTACAACGTAGCGACGGCCGTCGGCGGGATCAAAGGCTTGGTAGTAGTGGGTGAGGTAGTAGTCGCTGCCCACGCCAAAGACGGCAAAGGCGGCGAGACCATAGCGACACCAGGTGGCGGTACGGCTGTGAAGGAAGTTTTCAAAAGACAGCCACGAGCTCATGATGGATAGCGAGTCAACTAGCAAAAACCTTTTTTTTTGATTTTGAAAGGGACGTGATCACGCCACAATTTGTCTTTCTTCTTCTGACGGTGTAAAAAACAACAATAGTAATAATGACCAACACACACGCGTGCTCGCACACCTGCACAGACAGACGTGCACGTTTGCAACACTTGCGCTATTTCTGTGCTTGGAAGCGGAAAAAATTAATCAAGAAAAAAAAGAAAATTGGGAAGTGCCAGAAAAAATAGGGAATACATGAATTAACCAGCTTGAGTACTAGGACTACAACAGGCGTCGTTGCCTGCACATTGTTACTTTCAAGTCCCGCTAGATTCCTGCCCGTTAAAAAGTTTCTTCTCTTCATTTTGTCCTATAAGCTAGAGTTTACACTCAAACTTAAGCACTCTGGCTTTCCGACAACGTGAGCAGAAATCGAAAGCTTAAAGTCCTGGTATTTGTTTTTGTTACTTGGATGAGCCAGATTGTTAAAGCGCGCCAATGCATCAGCAGAGAAAAAAAAGGGGGAAAAAAGAGAGGGTAAAAGCCCGGCAAGTTAATGTCTCAAATCTATCTTTGTCCAGCCCAGAAACAAAGACTTGAAAAAAAAAGAAAGAAAAAATAACCCTGCAATTTAACAACAGCAACAACAAAAAATTAGAAACCCAGTGTCTGCTCAACTTTCGAGCTAATAGTACTTGCAATAGTATGAAGAACACATCATTGCTCCTTCTTGGACTCAGAAGCAGCAGCAGCAGCAGCAGGCTCTTGAGCCTTGGCCTCTCGACGCAGCCTTCGCTTCACTTGTGCCCCTTTTACTTGCACCATCAGTTTGATTACGCGGCATGCCATACGAACCTGCAGGCACACAATCAGAAGAATCAGCGGTGCCATGTACACCGCAGCGATGAAGATGCCGTCATCGGAAAAGTAATTCACGTTCGGTTCCACAAACAGAAACTCTGCGTATTTGCTGCCAACACTGTTTAGCAGCATGCCAGCCAGCACGGCTACCGTCACGCCCACGCAGATACCGATTAAACGCTCGTCCGACACGGGGCCACGCGTGCTGTACAGCACGGCACACCACACAAGCACGTGAAAGGCCGCCAGATAGCGGAAGAAAGGCTCTGACCAATTCACGGCTTGGTAAAACTCCATAAAATCGTCGCGAATTCCGGCAAATAAAGCCCCAGGGCTTGCCGACGACGTCGCGGCGGCGTCGAGAACCTTGCGAAAGCCTGTTGCATCCATCACCTCATTGTGCGCCTTCCAAAACTCGCTCTCAAGGTTTGACAGCCACAGATCCATTGCAGCTACCGTGCAATACCAATTTGTATGTAAGCAAAACGCAGTGAATACGTAATTGTATTCGAAGAAGGAAGTTTACCGTGGTTGAGGCGCGGTTCTAAAACAGAACGTGTTTTTCCGCTTCAGAAATCAAGAGAAGAGGCCGAAAGCAAAGCAAAAAGAAGGGTCGAGTGGAAACGAAAAAGGAAGTTACATTAGGTAGCAGCCTGGTAATATATTGTTCCTGACGTGGATCAGATTGACGAACACCAGCCGACGTAACACGCGAAGTGAAATATGCTCCGGTTGCATAACGCGGATACCTGCGGCCTGTGCCTATTCTGACCTGTTTTCAGACTCTATTAGCTTTTTCTTTGAATCGAGATAGCCTTTTTCACTCCCGTCAGCGGTATGCACGTCTTGTCACAGTGAGGTTTCTTCTACCTTTAAAACCCACGTTAGCTTTGTGATTTGTAGTAGCACTGTACAAAAGCAGTGATTACAGCAACTTTACAATTTACAGAAAAGAAAGTTTAATAAAGAAAACTAATATTATAGCCTTTGATAATAGAGGTCAGAGCATGTGTAGCGGACAAGGAAGCTTTATGAAAGCAAAACAGAAAAAAAAAACAGAACGAGAGTCTAAGCAAGACTTCGGTGACTCCGCGTCAGAGGCATCGATGGGTCGTACATGTCGTCGCTGCTCTGCGATACGCGCGAGCTCTCCAGCTGCGTGTGCGGAAGACGTGGTCCCGCAGCACCGTTCAGTCCCGATCCACTCTGCGTCGTGTCTGCCGTCGACTCCGCCACGCCTTCTGCACGCACTTCCGCACCTGTCGACTTACCCGTCGCGTCTTTGTGTATTTCATTCCCCACCTCCACTCTTTCTTCCCCTCCGCCCTCTCTGCCAACCATGCCGTCGTCGCCTTCTACTGTGGGCTGCACACCATCTGCGCTGCTGTTGTGCCGCTCCGGCAAGAAGTAGGCGAGAGGAATGGGCACCAGCTTCAGCACAATGGAGATAACAATCAGCACCCAGAGCTTACCGTAATCTGTAATGGTGATGCCAAGGTTTTTGGCGATGACGCTGGTGAGCGAGGAGGAGATGGTGCCGCCGCCAATGCTGGCGACGCTGAAGACCTCGAAGGTCGTCGCCTCGAAGAACTTCGGTGCGTGCTCGGCTGCCATCGTCAGAGTCGGCATGAAGGCAAAGCGCACAAAGAGCGACATGAAGAAGTTATCCACCGGCACGTAGACGCCGGCGGGGATGCCCAGCGTCTGGGTCACAAAGCCAGTGCACAAGAGCAGATTTGTCACGTACCCAAACGCCCAGGCAAAGCTGCCGATCATGAAGATGAAGAACATCGAGGTGCGGGTGCCACCGCTCGCCTCCTGGCGGGCGCGGTGGTCCATCCAAAGCGAGAAGACGTACGCACCGGCGATGGAGCCAAGGTAGCCGATGCAGTTGTTCAACGCGTAGAACCACGTCGGGAAGGCGAAGGCGTTGTAGAGGTAGTTGTAGTAAACGGAGCCGGCGTCCGGCATCATGGTGTAGACAAAAACAAAAGCGAGCACGATGACAAAGCAGAAGCCATCGCTGCGGAGGTCGTGGATGTCGAAGCTGCGCCACAGCAGCCGCCCCGCCTCGGCCACACGCTTGTAAAAGTTCTGATCTTGCGATCCGGTGCGCAGAAAGAGGCGACGCGGGGTGACAAGCACAATCGGGACGAGAATGAGAAAGAGAAGACTCGAGATCCCCAGCAAGGAGGAGACGCTCACGCGGAGGACGAGAAGAGTCTGCAGGATGTTTCCCACAAGACTGCCAATAGACCGCCACACCATCGTCTTGGACATGATGGCACTCATGCGGGCCATGCTCTCCTCCTCCGTCTCCGCGTCGTGCCGCCCTACCTCCACCACAAGTCCATTCAGTGGGATGTACAGTCCCATCGTGAAAAGCTGACTTACAAGGGAGAGCAGCACGAAGTTCTTGTGGTTGCTGGTGGCACCGGGGACGGCAGCGTAGATGAAGAAGATGATTGTGTTGCCAACGGCGGCCAAGACGAAAAGCGGCCGCCGCTTCTCACCAAAGAGGACGAGGGCATCAGAGAGGTAGCCGATGGCGGGTTGAATCCACGCCGTAAAGCCGATGTACATCCAGTACTGCACCACCTCCACTGGCTGCAGCCGCAGCACCATGTTGATGAAGAGGGAGATGGCAGTCGAGGAGAAGCCCTGCACCAAGGCAGTAAAAACGAGGAGGACAAGCACCATCTGCGGCAGATGCGGGCACTGGAACTCTTTTGGTTGGTTCTCCGCGTTGAAGATGCCGGGCGCCGCGGCGTCGCCATTGCCTTTGCTGTTGTTCTTGCTGTTGTTTTTGTTGATGTTGCTGTCAGTCCCATTGCTGTTGTCGTCGTCCTCGCCTCCTGCCTCTCGCAGTGCGTGACGTACTTCCTGCGACGCTGTGGTAAGTGAGCCATTTCCTTGCTGTTGCTGCTTCGCGCCTTTGCCCCCGTCGCAGTCGTTACCACCTTTTTGTTGTTGCCGCTGCAGCTGCTGCTGCGGTAACGCTGCCAAAGTGCGGTGCTCCTCCTCGCTGCCACTGCGCGACCTCAGCGGCGGCGGTGGACGGAAAGGATCGACAGGCGCGTACGTCGTACCACTGACCCCGCTTATTGCCACACGACGATCTTGGGCAGCCGCGGCAGAGGGAAGGAGCTGGCTCGCCGGCGCGAAGGTGATGGGCGGGGTGGACATGATTGCACTGACGCTGTCCGTGGCGGCTGCCACGGCTGCCGTTGTTGTCTCCGTCATGGAGAGCTCCTCGGCGCTGTTGTACTGCCGGCGCTTCGGGTCTGGCTTTACAGGCGTGGAGAGGGAGAGCGCCTGTGCGACAGGCAGCGGTGCGCCGGCGTGGCGCTGGTAGTCGGCCTCGAGAGTGGGTGCTTTACGGTTGACGCCCGCCATTGAAAAAGCACTCTCGCGTTTGGCCACTGAAGTAGTGAAAGAAAAAAAGGTTTGCAGAAGAAGTGTCGCAGAAGGAGACTGTTTGCGCGAAGATGAACCAACGGCGCACTTCAGTCGACAACTGTCTTCGAATAATTAAGATAAAAAACTGGAACCTGTAGACAGGTTTAACAAGTAGATGGAAAAATTAACAAGAGAACCAATTGCGAAGTTAGCTAATGCTTCAGAACAAAGGTAGGAAGAAGCAACAACACAGTTTTGCGGGGTAAGTATAGAAAAAATTAAAAAATGGGGTTTTAACTCAAGTATTCGAGGAATTGCTAGTGCATATGTCTGGTTGCTTAAATAAGGAAAAAAAATACGAAATAGCGTTTGAGATTATTCGCAAGGAGATGTTTGGGAATTATATGGAATGCAGGACAGCACTGCAATGTTACTTGTCCTTTTTTCAAGAAAAGTAAGCAAGGCTGCTACTGAGAGAAAGGTAGCGAAGAACTAACAAAGATGTTATAAAAATAAAGCAAAAAGGCAGTGGGTAATGAGAGTTAATAACAACGTGATGTTTCTTGCTTTTTTTTTTGCAGAAATTTTTTGCTTTAGCTAGCTATTCCCCGTCCTTCTTCAACGTCAAAAACAGCACACACACCTTTCAATATGCACCCTCGCTAACCTACTTGCTTTAAACAAAGCATGCACCAAACACTTGTGCACGCGCTGAAGTAGGCCTTTTTTATGTTCAAATGAGAGAAGTGACGCAGCACACCTTCATATAGTTGCTTGACTAAATAAATTTATGATTTCTTAAAGCTTACTCGACGGAAGTTAAATCAACATTATGTATTATAAAGCCAGAAAACCAAACCGCAGCTAACCAAACCTGGAGAAAATTAGACGCCCACGCTGCTGTGCATGTCAAGCAGTGCTTGTCTTTAATGTCACTATCACGACCACTCATTATTCTCATTCGATTACTTCTTGCGCTTCAGCTTCATCGTTTTGCTCTTCGCCTTCATGCGCAGCTTTGGCGCCGCGGCTGACGACGATTCTTTCTTCGAGCTCGCACGCGACATCAGGCGGCCTGTGTGCGTCTTCGACTTCACACCCGAGGCGCAGTCCACGCAGAAGCCGACCACGCGGCACTCCTTGCCGCACTTCGGGCAGGTCCAGAGCACGCCTTTGCGGTCATCGAAGCCGTTGTAGATGTCGATGGGCGACTCCAGACCGAGGCGAATCTTGTTCTTGCCCTTCATCTTCGGTCGCGTCTTCTTCAGGTGAATGGACTTGGGCTGGCTGGGGACGACGGTGGGCATGACGCCACCGTTTGCCTCGATGGTGGCCTTCTTCTTCTGGCGCTGCTGACGTGTTTTCGACACCATTGTAGCTACGTTTCTGTGCAATTGACAAATAAAAAAAAACTGTGTGTTTATGTACGATTTCAGAGAAGTGATGGAAATACAAGATAGACGAATAACAGATATGACAAGATACTTCATGTAAACAAGGTGCAAGCAGCCGTATGTTAAGATCCTTTTTTCAAGGTGATGCTGTGTATACACACACACGAAAAAAAAAGAACACCGACATATAATCCTTGCTAAAATGCAGTTTGTGTTTTACGCAACTGTGGCAATTTTCTTTTGCACTCTTAATTAACGCGTAAGGTTGCTCTTTCAAGCATACAAACTGATCAAAGCACAGCAGACAAAGATTGAACTTCATTTTTCACCTTCTTTGTTTACAAAAACGAGTTTACTTGTGAATAATAATAATAATGAGAGAAAGTATCAAAAGAACAAAAGAAAATTCCACCTCCCTTAGACAATTAGAAAAAATAGAACTTGGGCTCTTCGTTCCGCTCACGGCCTTTACGGACGCACTCCTCGTACTTCGGCGCCATCTCCTTCGCCTGCTTCCACGCGTACTCCTTCTGGTCCTCCGTCAGACGCGACTGATACTTCTTCAGCATCTTGTCTAGCTTCTTCGGATCCTTCGTCTTCATCGCCACATTCATCATGGACGCGGGTCCAATCAACGCGAGGTGGCCCGCCGTCATGTCACTGTTGGGAAAACGGACGTTCTTGCGCGGGTCGTTCCACCAGTGATCCTTCTTCAGCAGCTCCTCGCTGTCCAGAAACTTCCCGCCCTCCGTGCCATCGTCGTCCTCGTCCTCGTCCAGCGTCAAAGCGCGATTCTGTAGATCCTTCACCTCCTTTGTGTCGTAGCCCGCCTTGTCCATCCGGTTCAGCCAGTAGCTCGTGCTCATCGGCGAGGGGATGGCTTCGTTCATGTTGCCGTCCAGCGTCAGCTCCGGCTCCTTCGGCCGCAGCTCCTCCTGACGCAGCGACTCCTCCTCGATCTCGCTATCGAGCAACACCAAGTTGCACACCAGCTTCCCCGTGCTGCCAAACGTGGTAAACTTGACCTGACGACCTTTCTTCAGCAGGTGTTGCTTCGCGGCATAGGCAATGACGTTCTCGTCCGGGTCACGCAGGACGTAACGAGCGGCGCTGTCGGCGTCGCTGATCACGATGCCCTGACCTTCCACAGACGACCAGGACAGGAGTGTGCCGTAGATCCACTCCACTCCCTCCGGCTCTACATCAGACGCCGCACTGGCGGCTTTCCCACCCTCCGCTGTGCTTGCCACACCATCGGAATGCGTCGTGTCCTTTGGAGCGCCTTCACCATCGCGTGCCGCGCGTGAAGTGCCGCGCACGACCATCACCTGTGCCCGCTCCACCAGCGGTTTCGCCTCACTCAGTGTGGTGGTGGCAGTGCTGAGGATATCTACTTCGCGGGCGTAGCGTGCGTTGTCGGGGTCACGCTTGAACTGCACCACCGCCCCACGCAGCTGATGCGAGCTCTGATCCACAAGCTGTAAAAAGTCTGCAGCGGAGCGGAGGAAGTAGTGCCGGCCATCGCCGCCTTCGACGACGCCTTGCCCACCGCTCCAGCGCACAATGACACCGTAGTGCATCTTGTTCGGATCGATGGGCTCCTGGTCGGGCTCTAGTACTGAGGCAGTGCTGGATGCTGCACCGTCTGCCTTCGCTCCAGATCCATCTCGCTCACCCGCAATGGGATGCTGATCACCTGGCGCAGTAGTGCCGTTCACTGCAGCTCCACTCGCTGTTGCTCCGCCCTCGCTGTCATCGAGGATCATAGCACCCGGCCGACCAGAGCGCAGCGATGCCGCGCGCTCCCGCTGCTTCGCAGCGTGCGCCTCCTCCAGCGAGGGGACGGCGTTGTCGTACGTGACGTCGCCCGCCACCTCGATGTTCTCCGCAAAGACGCGGTTGGGCAGGGTGGAGTAGGTCACCTTCGTAAACGTCACCCGACGCTCCAGCAAACTCTGCGAGGTGGGCAGGGCACTTGAGAAGGCGTAGACGTTGCGGATAATGCAGACCGGCTCGCCCGATTCCCCGCCACCGTTGCGAGCTCTGCCTTCGTCCTCGGCATGATCTGGGTGCGCGGTCATCGCCCCTGCGGAAGCGGAGGCTGCCGCCGCGGGTGCCTCCGTTGCCTCTGCCGCGTTCGCGCTGGGGTCGCCCTCACGGATGAGGCCGCTGCGGTGGATGCCAGACCACGCTAAAATAACACCCGTCACGTTCTCCGCCAGTACGACACGCCGTGGCGCGCTAGCCTCTGCCCGCTCTCGTTGCTCAGACAGCAGGCGGCGCGCCTCCTCGCTGCTGCCCAGCTGCTGCTTCAGCTTCAGGTACGCGTTGGTCTCGCGGTCGAAGACGCGGCTGCTGCGCATGTCCTTCAAATTCTTCGTCGGCTTGATCACCTCTTCCTCCGAAAGCGGGCCGCTCCATCGCGCAATCTGCTTTGCGGGGATGCTGGCAATATCCACCGTGATGTTCTTTGCAAACAGCTCCACTTGCTCAGTTGCTTTTCCCTTCTGTGACGACGACGAGGGCGACTTAGCAGACGCATCCGAAGGCAACGTCTCTGGTGCTGTTCCCACCTGCCCTGCAGCCGCCAGTGCAGCCTCTTTCCGCGTCTGGTGCACCGGCTTGAGGTGCGCCAGCATCTCCGCTGACAAGAAATTTACCGGCGGCTGTTGCCGGTAGCTCTCCGCCGTGATGGGTGTGAGTCGCGAGCGGATAATCACGCGGTCGGCCGTCGCCTGCCGCTCCACATCAAACTGCACCACGGCCCCTTCCAGCGTGCGCAGCATCGTCGGGAGCACCGTTTCGAAGGCGCGCGTGTTGGCGATGCGATAGCGGTGACCGGCAGCGTCGCAGATCACGCCGTGTCGCTCGAAGGGATCCCACTCGGTGATTTTGCCCGTCTGCCGCTGACGCGCCACCGCGTCACTGCCGCGAGAGCTGAGCGCGTTTGCGGCGGTGCTGGCTGCCTCGTCTCCCATGGTGGCGGTGGCAGTGGATGGGGCAACAAAGTAGAGAGCCTTTGTAAGCTCCCCTACAAGCAGCAGTTGATTGCGCCACATTGCAGACTGCTCTTCTGTCTTTTTCGATTTTTTTTTACTTCAAGTCTGTGAGGATGTAGAGCTGTAGTTCAACACGAAAAACGAGAGATTTATTCTACGTTGTAACAACTGACTATTCTTTTCTTATGTCGACAAACTAAAAGTGCGATGGTGCTATGCCAGAAGCAACTTGATTGCTCAAGTGGAAGACACAAAGACCTTGAAAGAAGAGAGAGACAATAAGGAGACACGAAGAAGACGAATAAAGGCTGTCAAATTTTTTTTGAAAAAGGAGAGAAGGTTTTGTTAGGGAGCGACAAGCAGACTCATGCACTGAGCTTTAAATACGCGAAGAGCTACTGACATATCGACATGAGAAGTTTGCTACTTTGCGTGTCCTCGCAAAGCAGTAGTTAACAAAGCCCTTTAAGAAAAAGTTAAAAAGGCAATGCATCTTAAACTCTTTGAACTACTTTTAGCTAGGTTGTTCTGCCAAGGAAATGTATTCTGTTTTACCAGTGCGGCTGTAGAACTAGTAGTCGTTCTTCAATTTGAAAGCGGAGGGAAATAGAAGAAATAGAGTACAAACCAGCATCAGTTTTTCGAACACAAAACAAGCAATCGTTGCTTGAAGAAACTATAAGAAGGAGGAAAAAAAATGAGACTGGAGAAAATGAGCATTAGATGTACGTTTACCTCACTTTC
>MDUD01005803.1:0-12291 GCA_002216565.1 Crithidia mellificae | reverse complement strand
TCTCACAACACACACACACACACACACACACACATATATATATCTACATGCCCGGCAAGGAGGCACCGTCGTCACGTCCTGGCACCGCCGGAGCCGTGTCAACGACGACGACGACGCGCCGCCCCCTCTCCACCTCCACTCCGTACAGTCGCAAGCCCGCTGTTGGCGCCTCTCATGTGACAAAGACAGGTAGCACGAGTCAGAGAAGTGGAACGCCATCGACACTTCGCTCCGGCGCGACATCTCCGGCCCCACCCGACTGTGCAGCTCCAACGATGCAGCCCGCGTGCGCGATGTGCGTTGCGTGCTGTAAAAGCTCCGCTGACGTGGCGCATGCGCTGGCTGCGGTGTTGGGGAACGCAAAGGCGTTGTTTTTGGACGACGCGGTGCATCACTACAGCGGCGACGAGGCGTGGCTGCGTGTGCTGCGTGCGCTTGGCTGGTCAGGAGAGAGTTCGACGGCTTCATTGAAAGGTGCTGCTTAAAACTGGCAAATCGTCTTTGCGTGTGCAACGCCACGAACAGAGTTTTACTTTGCGTTCTCTTATTCCTTTCTTTTGCTTTCCTGATTAGACTGCTGCTGTTTTCGTCGTGTGAGTCTTTGCACGAGTAATGATGACTCCCTCTCGACGAGACCTTTAGATGCTCCATTTGTTTTTTTTTCTCTGTTCTATCCTGTACATTTGGATCTTGAAAACAATTGCAATTCTGCAAAAATTTAAATTGAGACATGGCTGAATCATCCTTATGCAAAGATGAAGTAAAGGAACAATTAAATTCTATCCCCCCCAGAAATACGTGTAACGCTTCTGTAAGCTTGACAACTATGAGATCCATGTTTACTTCTTTTCTTTTCTAGCTAGCCGTTGCCATTGCCACAACAACTATGTGATAACTTGAACTCTTCGCTCTTTGGCAACACACGGCATGTATTTCACTTTTTATCCGACTTCTTTCACGCCTTTTTTTTTTAGCTAACTTTCGCAACAGCAAAAAAAAAAAATATTACTATTTGACCATACTCTTAGTGGCACTAAAGTACCCAACAGTCCGGTTACCGCTGCAGAAATTCTCTCAAGCTTGTTATCAAGAAACCAAGAAAGACCGCATTCAAACGTGAAATTGAACGGTTTCTTGCTCCCTGTCTTTCAACCATCTTTTTCTTTTTGGACTTTTTTTTTTATTAGATTTACACAGAATTGCAGTCCGTATGGAGGACGCTATCAAGAAGACGCAGGCCGAGCTCGGGGCTGTTATCCAGACACCGAAGCTCACCGAGAAGCTGCTCGGCCGCCCACCGTTTCGGTTCATCCACGACATCGTCATGGCCGTCCTGAAGGCCGCCAACTTTCCAGAGGGTCTCTACGAAGGCGACCAGCTCGACAGCGCCAAGGTGACGGACAAGAAGGCAAAGCTCGATTTTCTGGAGCAGCTGATTGCCGTGGTGGCGGCCGGCACCGGCGCCCCCGTGGCGGCGCGGGCGGCGAAGATCGCCGCCGGTGAGGAGCCGGAGAAGACGAACGAGTTGCTGCAGGGCCTGGCCGTCTGTGCGGGGCTGCCCGCGGCGCAGAAGCAGGCGGCGGTGAAGAAGGTGAAGGGCGGTGGGGCAGAGGCCACGCCTGCTCCCGCGGCGAAGGCGCCGAAGCCGGCGGCCGCTGCTGCTGCGGCTGCTGCACCAGCCGGAGAGAGTGAAGAAGATCGTCAGAAGCGGCACGACGAAGAGCGTCGCCGCCGGCATGAGGAGAAGAAGCGAGAGAAGGAGAAGGCCGCTGCCGCTGCGGCTGCTGCTGCGGCACCTGCGGAGGCACCACCCGCCGCCCCAGCGAAGGAGGCCGCCGACCCGGATGCGGAGCGTCGCCGCAGACGAGAGGAGAAGAAGCGGGAGAAGGAGAGAGCAGCGGCGGCGGCGGCAGGGGCGGAGGCGTCGGTCGGGGAAACCGCCTCGCCCACGAGTGCCGGCGCCGCTGGTGCGGCAAACTCCACGGCGGCGGGTGCCGGCAGTCCTCCTGCTGCGGCGAACATCAACATGACGGCCCGCAAGGCACCACCGAGGACGAAGCCGACGCACGAAGTGATCGAAGCGCAGCGAGGGGCCGACGCCACGCCGGCCGCCAACGTGATTCGCGAGACGAAGCGGCGCAGCGGGGCGGGTCACAGCAGCGGCCACAACAACAAAAATGCGAACGACGGCAGCGACGAGGAGGCAGACGACGCGCAGGACTGGCAGAAGGTGGCGGCGCAGTTCGAGGCGAAACCGACGGCACGCACCGCTGCCGTGGCGGAGGAGGCGGACGTGAAGGGGCTGCTGGGCCAGCAGGCGCTGAAGGCGAAGCGCGATCAGGAGGCGGCTGCACGGGGCGGGGACGACAATGGCGAAAATGGCGGCGCAGCTAGTGCGGCGGCGGCGCCGTCCAACGGTGGCATCGTGCTTCGAAACAGCCGCAACACGGTGTCACGCGGTGCCGGCGGCCACGCCCTCGGCGACAACGACCTCCACCAGCTCCGTGAGCAGCTGCAGATGCTGACGAAGGCGTCCAACCCACTCGGCAAGTTTCTCGAGGCCATCCACGACGACATCGACAGCATGACGCGCGAGCTGGAGATGTGGCGTAGCGAGTCGCGCAACCAGGCCCTCGCCGCGGCGGAGGCACGTCGGCAGACGGAGGAGAGTCTGCAGGAGATTCACGCAAACTTGCAGAATTTGGAGGACGCGATTAGCGATCAGATGCAGAAGACAAACAATTTGCGACAGACGATCCTGTCGAACGACGCCGCAATGCAGACAATGATGAAGACGATTGTGAACCCCGACATTGCGGCACAGTAGTCATTTGTGCGTGTCTCTGTGTGTGTGTGTCTCTTTCTCCTTTTCTCACTCGCAGCACGCGGTGAGCTTTTGTATCCTCTGGCTGTGTAGTCAAATTGGGAAGTGTCGTGAACGAGTTTCGTGAGCTGAGTGCTTTTGAATGTACATTAGAGTCACAGCTTCTTCTGTTGTTCTTGTTGGTGCTGACCATCTACATAGACCATTTTTTTTTTGTTCTCCGACGCTCCGTTGCTCTTTAGTGTCCCCGTGTGTACCTTTGTTGTTGAGATATTATTTTTCTAATACTTTTTTGCTTTCTCAATTTGCTTCCTATTATAGCCATGTTTATAGACGCAGCTTCTACTACCCAGAAAAAAGAAAAAATCTTCGCTATCAAGCATCATACCGATAATGACCTTGCCATGCGTCGTTTTAATGAATTTAACGCCTTCACTTCCTTCTTTTTTTCAAACCAAATGGTTTAGGCACATGTTTTCTCGCAAAACTTGGTGGAAAAATGAATGCGATTTGGAGGCAGATGATCTAAATCATAATAATTAGTCGCAAAGAAGAAGGTACAAGACGCAAACAGCTTTACAAGCGCCGCAACAGCTCTGCTGGCGTATTGGCTACAGCTTGCGAACTGAAGTACGCCTGCAGAACTTTACAGCTTTCTGCAAGCTTTTCACTTCGTTCATCCACCCAACTTTACACTTGCCCGCCTTCACTTGATGCATTGACACCTTTCAACTCTCGTTTCTTGTACTTTTCTTTTCACTTCGCCCCACTTGCACACTTCGCTCTTTCTTTACCTACACGCACAGCCGTTGGCGAGCAATAGCATCAAAGCACTGGCCTCAATTGATTGAGACTGCTAACACTGGTTTCACAGAGCAACTCATTTGTAGTCTTTCTGAAAAATTTCAGACTGAAACAAAACAAGTTTTTACCTGTTTTTTTCTTCAGTTGTAATTTACGCATAGAGAGAGATAGAAGAGCGTTAGGACACATCACAACAGTTTTAATCGTGATTTTCATCGCTTTCACATCTTCGTTATAGATAACAAAAACCTTAAAGCATTACAGAGCCACGTTTGTTCTTTTTTTTTTTTGGTCTTGAACCGAATTTGACATCTTTTCGTCTCTTCGCTCTTGCGGTATAAAGGTGTCCAAAATAGCGTGCTTTCAAACTGTTTGTTTGGATCGGAAGAAAACTGTCACGCTTTCTCTTCTGCTACTAGGGTTGCCAACCTGCCTTTCTTTCAGCGTCTTTTTTTTTTCCCTCTTTGTTTTTTATTTATTTTTCTGCTCGCTGACCAGTTTGTCATTCAAGGTTTAGGTTGTTGTGTGAACTGCCCTCCCTTCATACCGTACAGGAGAGAGAGGCAGCTTTTTACTACAACCTTCGACAGCAGCACAATTGGCAACAGCAACAGCAACAGCACAAAAAAAAAACTTTTTATTTGTTTTACGGACATTCTCTGTTCTGATAATTCCACTAAGTTTTTTGCACCCGCCTTCCAAAACTGGATTTCTAGTTGTGTGTTCATCAAATTTGGGTTACGGCATCACTTTTAGCAGCAACAGCAAAGAAAAAACACTTGAAAAAGGATTTTTTCTCTACTATTTCAAACGTACCAAGTGTATTTTTTTTTTTACAGCCTGAATTACTGCTCACGTCTCTCTTTTTCTTTTAGCACAGAGTTTTATCATTTGTCGCCGCCCAGCTCCTGCTGTTTTTTTTTTTCCTCTGTTGTCTACAACTGCTTCTGTGTCTTTGTCAGGTTTATCTGCTGCTGATTCGACCATTTTTTTTTAGTGTAGACAAGCGCTTCAAAATACGCTTTATTTCTATTGAAGCGGAACAGAAAGCAGAACGTGAACAACGTTGAGCAAAAAAACGAAGAAAGTAATTCACAACAACAATAAAAGAAAGGAAAAGAAGGAATGGAGAAATATACAAAGCTCAAGGTGCTGGGCAAGGGCAGCTTTGGCTCTGCCTGGCTCATTCAGCGCAACGATGACAAGGTGCAATTTGTGGCGAAGGAGGTGCGGCTGGCGGGGCTGAAGCCGGCGGAGCGGGATAGCGCGCAGGCAGAGATTGAGATGCTGCGCCGCCTCGAACACCCAAACATCACACGCTACATCGACCACTTCGAATTCAACGGGTCGCTCTTCATTGTAATGGAGTACGCCAACGGTGGTGACCTCTACATGAAGATCAAACAGCAGAACGGGCAGCTATTCACTGAAAAAGACATCCTGCAGTACTTCGCGCAGATCTGCCTGGCGCTGGCGTACCTGCATGAGCGCCGCATCCTGCACCGCGATCTGAAGACGCAGAACGTCTTTCTGACAAAGGATGGCGTGGTGAAGCTTGGCGACTTTGGCATTAGCACCGTGCTGCGCAACACTTACGAGCTGAAGCACACCATCTGCGGCACCCCTTACTACTTCTCCCCGGAGCTGTGCCTCAACAAGCCGTACAACAACAAGAGCGACGTGTGGGCTCTGGGGTGTATTCTGTACGAGATGACGACGCTAAACCACGCCTTCGACGGCAACAACATGAAGGCGCTGGTGCAGAAGATTCTGAAGGGCGTCTACCCGCCAATTCACCCCATGTACAGCAACAGCCTCTCGCGCCTTATTGCGGCCATGCTTCAGATGGACCCGCACAAACGCCCCAACGTCTCGCAGGTGCTTGATCTGAACTTTATTCGCGAGGCCCTGGTCAACCTGCAGCGGGAGCTGCAGAGTGCGCGGGTGGATGCCCGGTCCGTCGTGTCCGCCGAGGAGAAGCAGCGAATGCAGGTGGCGGCTGCCCAGCGCCAGGAGGAGTACCGCCGTCAGGAGCTGGAGAACGCGGCCCGGGCAGCTCGGGAGCAGCGGCAGCGGCGTGCCATGCTGGAACAGCAGCAGGAGCAGAACGAACTGCGCCGGCGCGAGATGGCGGAGAAGCAGCGGCAGCTGCAGCAGCAGCAGGAACAGGCACTGCAGGAACGCAAGCGCGCACTGGAGGAACGGGTGCGAGAGCAGCGCCGCGCACAGGCGCAGCGTGCGAAGTCGTCCGATGAGAAGAAGCTGAAGGCACGGGAGAAGAAGTGGGATCAGAACTTGCAGGACCAGGCCGCGGAGGCAAAGGCGAAGGACGGAGCGGAGGCCGGCGCTGGCGCTGCGGCTGCTGCGGCCACGCCGTCTCCACCCCCCGCCGCTGCGTCGCCCGCACCCGCCGGCAAGCCAAGCCCCAGTCGGGCCGCCGTCACCCCGCCACCGCAGCTCCAGCAAGCCGACCTGCAGCAGGAGCAGCAGCAGCAACAACAGAAGAAGTCCGCCGTGGAGGCGTATCAGGAGATGCGGCGGCAGGCGGCGGCGAACAAGGAGCGCAACCACCGCGAGTCCGGCCAGCGTGTGCCGGCGCGCGACAAGAAACACGTCATCGCACGCGAAAAGGTCATCTCGGCTCTGCCGCCCGGTCAGCCCCCGCCGCCGCGCACTCCGCCGTCAAGCCACCACTACAGCTCCCGTAAGATGACGCCGGAGGAGTTGGACGAGGCGCGCTCGCAGGCCTTCTGGCAGATGCGCCGCGAAGCGGCAAAGAACCGGCGGAAGATGCTCGGCAAGGACGGCGGCGACTCGGCGGGCTTCGACTCTCGCGAACCCTCGAGTGCGTCCTGCGCCACCGGATCGTCCTCGCCGATTAGCCAGCGGGATGCGCGGAAGAAGTCCGCCGATACATCGGCGGAAAGTAACAACAACAACATCAACGGCAGCCCGAGCGCCGCACCAGCGAAGCGCAGCCCGTTAACGAAGCCGCCGACGCACCAGCAGGCAGGAGGGGAGAAGAGTGATCTGGTCGATGCCGTGCCCGCCGCGGCGGAGGCTCCGGCGGCGGCCCAGGGAGCAGATAAGGAGAAGGACGCCAACGTGGTGAGCGATGAAAATGGCATGACACCGGATGGTGAGGAGGGTCTGCACAACTTCTTGAACGGCGAGGCCGCTGCGGCTGACCCCACGGCAGCTGAGGACCGCCGTCGTGATGAGGACTACCACGCACTGGACACGATCATCGGCGAGACGCTGCGCGGCGATGCCACGAAGAAGATGCCGAAGGAGGACTTTGACGACAAGGCGTTTGAGGAGGACACCGATCCATCAAAGCTCGTGCTGGATGGAAAAGTCTTTCACCTGCCAAACGTGAGCGCGACAGACCCGCTGATGCACCGCATTGAGTCCCTTCGCATTTTCCTGGAGAAGGAGATGGGGGACGACGATCTGCTGACCTGCTATCGGGCCATGAACAACATCTCAAATAGTGACGACGAGGCAATGCAGCAGCTGCAGAGCGCCCTGCCCCCGTCGAAGCAGCGCTTCATTCCGCTAGTAGCACACCTGGTTGTGTGCGAGGACGCGTTTAATCGTCAGGGTGCGTCCGCACCGGTGCCGCCGCTTTGAAAGGAGAAATTAGAGATATTTGCAGAGATTCAATATTGAGACAGCGTTAACGGCTTTTGATCTGCTACAGGTTGAAGCATTGCGTGTTTGCCTCTCCATTTGTCTGTTCTCTCTTTCTTTTTTGTTGTTGTTGCTTCACCGCTTCTTTTGTTGATCTAATTTTTTGGTCTTCTTACCTGCTTTGGGAAGGGTGTGCTCTTCTCAATTTCCGCTTCACTTTCAACTCCGTTTTTTTATCTGAAATTACTTTTCTTTTCACAGTGTATTGTGTTCTGTGTTGAGTGTTTGTTTTATGGTGTCCCCTTCATGTTTATCTTCTTTTTTTTTTTTTACGTCTTCTTTCCCCAGATAGTGCTGTCTGACCTTGATATTGTATGGCTTCTGTTTGACTTTGCCGCTTTCTTCAATTCGCTGTGTTTGTGTTTTTGTGTGAGTTTGTGTGCCATGCACCACAACTCTTTTTGTTTTCACCTTTCTTTAAGAAAACTCAGCCTCTTCTGACACTCTTTTTTTTTGACATCACCTCAATTTTTCTGGGGTTTCAACGTTGTGCTCGCCATTGTCTATTGTTTTACTCTTCTCTTTTGTTTCTTCCTCTTCATTCCCCATCCTTACTGTAGATATTCCTGACCAATTAATTGTTCTTCTGCACTCAGCTACCAGAGTGATGTTTTGATCCTTTTCTTCCCCCTGTTACAGTCTATCTGTCAGTTATTTCTTGTTTCATGTTCCTCCTTCTCATTTTTATCGCGCCAGAATTGTGTCAAATCACTTGTGGGTCGTAAAACATCAAAAGGTGAAAGGTTACCGGCGGCGCTTCATTCCTCCTTCCAAAACAGGTGGCCGGTTTGTGTGGAAGGTGCTTCACGGAGGTGGAACGTCCTGCAGCATCGCGTATGCGCATCTTGTTCAAATCGCCAATCGATGAAAGCTACTGTAAAGATGGAACTAGGGGATTTTACTGAAAGAACTACTCCTTTTTTTTTTGTTCATCTCCTCAGTTCTTCTTCCGTTTTTTTTTTTTTGATTTGATTTCTCCGCGCTTTGCATCTGTCTAGATGTCTTAAGGCTGATCTGGCTGAGGTTTTGTTCTGAACACTGCGGCGAAAGACTTGCAAAGTTTTTCCGCTAGTTGTGGTTTGTTGATTGCTTAAATGGTTCATGTTTTTATCGCCACCCACGTGACAGGAGGCTTTTGGGATTACAACTCACAAGCTTGCGACTACTATCTTTCTATGAAGAGAGATAAGAATAAAATTAAAAAAAGAGATCTTGAAGAACGGCGATTGAAGTGTTGGCTAAAATATGCAGTTTCACTTCCTATGTGAAAGGAAACAATTTAAAAAAAAAAAAACAGGACAAGATTACTGCTTTGTTTTCATTGCAAGTGTAGGAGCTTGGCTCTCATGCCTCAAACCAAAAAAAAGGAAATGGTTTATCTTTTTTTTTTTTGGTTGGTGGTTAATCGTACTGTACCTTGACTTTTGCGTAAAATCAATAGCCACAGTATAATTATCAGTGAAGCGAAATACCTGAGTGAGGTCTGTGGCGGAAGAACACCTTGGCAGAAAGCCGTTTCCATTTCAAACAAGCTCAAATTATCAATTTCCATCTTCTTGTAATTCCTCGTCTTCATTCAATTTGTTTTTGCCTTTCTTCTCCGCGCACAGTAGCCACCTTCCCGCCTCATTCAAACAGGATACATAAACGTTTCGTATCAGGAGTCTTAGATTGCTCCTTGACACCTTTCGAGTCTTACGTAGCAAAACTGAAGTTTAATTGCCCTGGCCACCAAATTGAAAATAAAAACCTTAGAAATCATCGCCCGTATAGCAGCCTTTTTCTTTTTGTATCAGTGATTTTTAGTGGTTCACGATAGCATTTTTTTCTCTTCTTTCTATCTCGCGTTCCCCTGCTGCTCCACAATTGAATACTTTAGCGTCTTTTCCTTTTTCACAAGTCCCCAAAACCCTTTCCTGTGCTCGCGTAGCTAGCGTTTTATTTGCTTTCTTCTTCCAGATTCACTTTCTCTTTTGTGCGTCTTCTTTTTCGGATTATTGTTTTTCATATTGGCAAGGTGTACTCCGCTGCACCCCGGCAAAACAATCTTACCGAAGCCTACTTTTTCAGCCTGCTGCTTCTTTAAAGCAACATCACTCGCAACACTATTCGAGGCTGACCATTTTTCTTTCTCATCTCAGCTAGCTGACTCACACAAACGTAATTGTTTTATCTGTAGTGCCTTTGACAACGCTTAGTCGGAAAGACAGCTTTGTGAAAAAAAAAGATTTTTTTTTTTTAGCACTGTTCAGGAGACAAAACACGCACTTAAGAAGAAAAGAAAAAACAACGACAAAAATCAATTGGAAAAAACAACGTAGGAGCCTTCTTCATTTCGTGATAGAAATACATTATCGTCTACTCGACGATGCA
This sequence comes from Crithidia mellificae, assembly GCA_002216565.1. Taxonomy (NCBI): domain Eukaryota; phylum Euglenozoa; class Kinetoplastea; order Trypanosomatida; family Trypanosomatidae; genus Crithidia; species Crithidia mellificae. Next base: position 2,597 of record MDUD01005803.1, on the reverse strand, counting down.
TCGCACGCTCTCGCGCCTCGCCTCCTCTGCGGCGCCGGATGTCGCCTCGCTGAAATTTGACGTCGTCGTCGTTGGCGGCGGCGCTGCCGGCTCCCTCATCGCCGGCCGTCTCGGCATGGAGAACCTCAAAACACTCGTCGTGGAGGCCGGCGCGGACATCCGCAAGCAGCGCGATTGGCACCACACACTGCCCGCAAGCCGGCTGGCGCACCGCATTGCGAAGCGCGGGTACGAGGCGGCGGACACGGTGACGGTGCCGCAGCAGCAGCCGGACGGCAGCCCCTCCGCGCCGGTGTGGATTCCCACCCCGCGTGTGTTGGGTGGCCACGGTGTTATGGGCAGCCGCACCTGGAACCTCGGCGATGAGCGCGACTGGGCCGACGCGCCGTGGGGCTTCCGCGAGGATCTGCTGCCGCGCATTCGCGCCTTTGAGAACATGGAGATCTTTGTGCCGCACCGCGGCAAGCGGGGGAAGTTTTTGATCTGCAAGCCGCTGAACTTCTCGCCGTACTTCAAGCCATTCTGCGAGGCTGCTTCCCAGGATGTGCCGCTGCTGAGCGAGTTCACCCGCAAAGAGTTTCGCATTCAGTGCGGCTGCGGTCGCCCAGACACGTTCGTCGATCAGAGCACGGGTGTGGCGAACTCCACCCTGCAGCGGTACCTGCTCGGCACCATGAAGCTCAGCCGACCCGTGCGGCTGGAGTGTGAGGCGACAGTGGTGGGTCTGCGGGCCGGCGCCGACGCCAGCACCGCTGCCGGGGTGACGCTGCGACGCAGCGATGGGCAGATGGTGGACGTGGCCGCCACGATGGTGATCGTCTGTGCAGGCACCCTCGGCAGCGCACGGCTGCTGACGGCCTCACGCGGCACGGTGGCGGTGGACGGCGCGGTGGGGCAAAATTTGTGGGATATTCCGCAGGTGGTCCTGCAGTACAAGACGAAGAACCGCGACAGCCACAACTGCTACCTCGACCCGATGGTGCGTGCGGTGCTGCGGGCAGAGCTGCGTTACGCGCAGCCGCAGCTCAGCCTCCGCTCCAGCTGGGACGACCTCCTGCTCTACTGGTCCTCGACCGGGTCGACGGAGCCGGACGTCGAGATTCAGTTTCAGCCCTTCACGCTGTCGAACGACGGCACCGTGCCGATCCCAGAGGAGCACGGGTGCCAGTTCACCGTCCGCCCGGTCCGCCCCCGCAGCCGCGGCGTGGTGGGCGCGGACGGTAGCATCGACCCCAAGTACTTCAGCCAGGCGAGCGACCTCGAAGCGCTGCAGAAGGGCATCGCCTACGTGCAGGAGAAGCTGATCAAGAAGACACCGTTTATTCCCATCATCGGCGACTTTGTGCAAGCGCGGTTTGAGTCGTCCGGCGTGAACGGCGGGACGTGCGCCAGCGCTGTCGACCCCGAGACGTGCCGGCTGAAGGAGATGAAGAACGTGTACGTGTGCGATCACAGCATCCTGCCGAGCCCGCTGACGGGTAGCACGCTGCCGTACACGTTGGTGTTGGCGGATCGCTTTGTGGACAAGCTGCTGAAGAAGCGCGAGGTGAAGTCGAAGGTGGAGGAGGATCCGGACGTTGGCGCGACTCGCATCGTGTACTGAGAAACGCTCGCGAGAGTTTGACCTTGAAAGATGAGAAGGAAAAAACTAGGAAGGAGAAGAGGAGGCAGCAATGCATATAAAAACAAAGTTTGAAAGGAAAAATCGCTTTGGTTGCGTGTGCTGTTGCCGTTCGAACTTGTGATGGGGTCGGTGTAGCGAGTCGGATGCGGCAACACTCGTTCTGCGCCTCGACGGTCTTCTTTCGATGAAAGTTGTGGTCCTAGTTGTGGTTGTCGGTATTGTTGTTGTTTTTACAACTAGAGTGTTATGCACTCCAATTAGCGTTTTGTGTGAGATATATTGTTCCTTTTTTTTTTTTGCGTCATTTTCGGTTGATAAAAATGGAATCTTTTCAATAGAAGTGGCGAGTGCCTCTTTGTTCATCGTGACCGGCTTTTTGCTTTTGCTTTCAGCTTTTTTTTTTGTTCATTTGCGGCAAAGGCGTTAAGAAAGCGATAACTCAGAGAACTTATCGAAGTTAACAGCGCCAAACGTGAGGGTTTCATACCATTTTTTCTTCCTGCAGTCGATCGGTTTATTTACATACACACCACAAACAAACGAACGAACAAATTGGAACGCCAATCTGCTTTGAATTATCAAAAGGAAAAAAGAAATGCCGATTGCACTGTTTGCTCACATAACCTTGATGAACAACAATGGAGGCACAGCCTCCTGCACGATATGCGATTGCATGCCATGATTTCTCAGCGAATTTCTTGCATTAGCGCGTGCTTGTAAAAAAAAAAAAAAGTGATACGAACTGTTGTGGCATTGAGAAAGGGCAAAAAAGAAAAAAGGTCATGTCAAGTTTATGACAAAATGATTACTGTGCTTGCAATCATTTCGCGATATATCTTTTTTTTTCTGGCGGTGCTACTTTCTCAGTTCGCCGCAGCTACCTAACGCGTTTCTATATTCCTATTTTCTCATGTTGACTCCCTCTTCCTTTTCCTTCTTTGCATCATCATCGACCATATTTTTTTTTTTTTGT
>MDUD01005780.1:11479-22756 GCA_002216565.1 Crithidia mellificae | reverse complement strand
GTGTCAGAGGCAAGGTTGAAAAGGAAAAGCTTAAAGGGAAACCCGCGTTCGCGCTGCTTCACTTTCCTTTCCGTCATTTTTTTTTTCTCCTCCATCCTCGTTCGGCGCGGGGCAAAGCTGATAAATGCGACAGTGTATCCATACGCTTTATCGCGGTGATCTAGCTCACGCAGGTCCAGCAGCGCTGAGGTAGATTCCATACCTCCACTTGTTGCAGCAACAGCAAGCAGGGGAGAGGGAAGTGCAGCCAGCGTTCTGGGGGACGTTGCCAAACTTTAATCACCAGCAGCCCGACAAGGAAAGAAAAAAGCGGTTTAAGGGCAAAGCGTGTGGTACGTTTGAGTGAAATGAAGTAGCTACAGAAAAAAAAAAGAGAGGTCAAGGTGAAGACTGCCAGCACAGAAACGTGGGAAAGTAAAAAAAAAAAAGTCGTGTAGATGATCATCTGACTTGGAGCAATTATGCTTTGACAGTGCAAAAAGGCGGTCACGCAACACGCTATTCTTTGTATTCCGTTCTCAAGTCTTTACTTGCGCTGACAGTCTTCTGACGCTATCCGTTTTTTTTTTTCCCTGTCTGCTTTCTCTTCACCACACCTCAACAGCAAGGAAAAAGAGAAAGAGACAGCACACGCACCTGCGCGCAAAAATAAAAGGGGGAGAAAAAAGGCGATGGGAAACACTGCAATTTCAACCTTGCACATCCCACGTCTGCAACGTTGCGAAATGATAGAAGGAAATGAAGCTCGACAAAGAGTGAAAACAAATTGACCTTTTTTTTTTTGCACTCTCTCTCTTGTGCTGCCAACAAATCAAAGGGAAAAGAATTTATAAGTCCCTTATTTTGCGTCAGTGAATACCAATATGAGAGAAAGGGAATATCAGCGATGAGATGTTGTAAAAGCACTTGGCTGGGTAACAGCTGAAGTGCAAAGTTTACTGCCTTTTGGTGGCACTTGCTGACGTAATAGCAAGAGGGAAAAATACGAATCAAAGTCGGACGCAAACATAAAAAGAGAAGCGAATCGCAGGACTAAGTATTAGTGAAAAAGAAAACAGTTGACTAGCAATGGAGGTGATTCGCACGCGGGTAGAAAGGAAAAAAAAAGAAAAACAGGGAGGAAAACCTGAAACACAAGGGAGAGTAAACGTGAAACTCGTTATGTTCAACTCAGAGCCACGTTTAATGGCAAAAATTAAAACATGGGAATCACATTTCACCAAGAGTGAGAGTTTAGAGCACAGAAAAAAAAAAAACAGAAGTGGAAAAAAAGAAAGCGAACAAGGAAACGGTCGATGAGTTTCACTTTCGCGTTGATATCAGCGGTGATAGAGAGAGGATTGAAGAGGTGACAGCAAGAAAGAGAAGAAAAAAAAAATAGGGCCGCGAAAAGAATCGGCAAAAAAAAGGGAGAAAAGAAACGCAATAACAGAGGAGGAAGAGGAAAGGCAGAGGTACTCCTGTAGGAGAAACGCAGTGAGATAGGGTAAAACAAGCACGCGCCTTCGCACAACACTCGGCCATCACCTACCCAACGGCGACATCTCCATGCCTCTCTCTTCCACATACATATATATATGTAGCGGATCATAGAAAGCACAATAGAAAAGAGTAAAAAGCGTAAAGAAGGGAAACAAAAGGTAACAATTTAAAATGCAATGAAACAAAGAGTATGTCAGTACAAACACACAACGCAATTTGCGTTTTATTCTTTAGTTTAGGGTAAAAAAAATTAGTTCAAATGAGATCAGAACATACTTGTATAGCCCAGTATACTCGCAATTGTGTAGGACAAGGAAATAATGTTATATGAGGAACAGAAGTGGAAAAGAAAAGACAACTACAATTAAAAAATGAATAAGCAAAAGCAAAAGCAAAGAGAGAATTGGGAGAGTTGCTTTCAAATATATATAAAATCAGGAACGGTAGGACGCAAGCTTGATAACGCAAAAAAGAAGAGGGGTGTGTGTGCACTCACGAGGCAAGCTGAAGCTAAAGGGGAGCAAAGGAAGAAGAGAAACGAATGCCCTCAACTCTCGAGCACTTCCTCCTTGCCACCCGTAAGCACGCACTCGCAAAGATGCACAATTAAATATATTCATATTAAGAGGCGCATCAGAAGCCCATGCTGGCCGAACAACAACCACAACAACCACAGAAAAACTGTATTTACTAACAAGTTTGGCTTGTTGGTGACGGTTCATAACTCGGCGAGCGCCTGCATTCGTGGATACTGAAACAAAAAAAAAAGCATAAAAGATGAAATTGAAAGGAAAAGAAAGGCCTGCAGGAAACACTTTGGGAATCCAGTTCAAGATTTCCAACAAAAGGTCACAGGTGACGAACATGGCCATAAAAAAACAAAAGTTAGACACACACAGGAAGAGGGGGGAGAAAATAAGGGAAAAGGTTTGCTCAGCACAGGTAAAAAGGGGGAGAAATTGGTTTGCGTTTCGTGTCAAAAGCCGAATTGTGTGTCTGTGGCTTTCCGTTTTTTTTTTTGGTTTTGATTTCTGTTTTGTTGAAAGTGTGGAGAAACCCACACAGGAGAAAAGGAAAAAAAAGAGAGAATGTTATAGGAAGAGTTCTTTTTTCTTGGGCTTGCCGTTTGGCTAGCGCTGACAGAGGAAGACCTGCAAAGAAAAAAAAGGCAAAATGAGGCATCCAGCAGAAAAATATTTATATAAACACACACATCCGAAAAAGAGAAAAAGCTGATCAGTTTTTTTTTTCTTGGATAAGCTCAGAGTGGCTTGTCAGTCCAACTCGAGCACACACACCAAAAATTGTCAGCGGTGTGACGCGAATTGTATCGGAGTGACAGCAACGACGGCAACAAAAGAAAAGAGAACACATAAAAGGAAAAACAATACACAAGAATTATTTGGAAAAGAAGCAAAGGTGAGCAAGCCTGAGAAAAACTGCTTGATACTGATAGCTTTTTTTTTAAAGTTTATTCTGAGAAAAGGAAAAATAACAGTCACAACATGTAAAGTAGAACAGGATGAAAAACAGCGAGGCAACTGAGCCCGTGAAGGGAAGGAAGACAAATAGAGACAGCGTGACACGTGCTCACGGTAGAGCACGCTTCGCACACGTCAACACAAGCACAAACACAATTGAGTAACTCTCATTGTTCTGATGTATGCATGTGTGCTTGTGGGCATGCGCGTGTCCTGGTGCTTCTCGTATCTGTTTTTGGTCCCATCTTCTCCATCGGCAGATGCGATTCGCTTCATCGTTGCCGCTCTCACGCCTTCTCCCCCTTCCTTTTTTTTATTTTTTCATTCCAGAGTAAGTACGGGCGGGAACAGAGAGCGAAAAGAGAAAAACATGAAGATAATATAATTGGGAAAAGATAAATAGATTATCAACAATGCTTATCGTTATTATGTATACCCTTATTTTCCCTTGGGTCTCGTTTTCTTCCTGTAAACTTGCTTCGGCGGGAAATCAATTGACAAGCCAAACAGCTGCGGTTTTTTTTTTGTAAAATTCAAAGTGCTTCCCTGTATTAAATAAAAGAGAAAAAAAAAAATTGTCTGCCTAACAACAACGAAAAGAAAATTGGGCCGTGTGGGGAGGAAAGACTTTCCGTGCAAGCTGAATGTGGGTTGTGAAGCGTCCCGCGCAACAAAGATTCTGCTCCTCGTTCTTGCCTTGTCATTAAGCGCCGTTTTACTAACACACAGAGAAGTCAGCTGACGCTTCTGCAGAGCTTGGCTTCTCATGCTTGTCACTATAAACGGCAGGTAAACGAAAAAAAAAGGGAAAAAGAAAAATGGCGGAGAGAGTCCGAGAGCCAGTAAAAAAGAAAACGAGACGCTTGGGGATTGAAGAAAAAAGTGAGAAAAGGTAAAGGGGGCTACTATTCGCAACACAGTCGGCTTCGCATGCGGACCACTGCAGCAGCGATAAAGCAATCACGTTGCTATGCAGTCCGTCGATGCGATTGTGGGTGATTGTGTGCGGGTCTCAGGAGCTGAAATGGAAAAGTAAAGCAGAAGGGGTTGTGATGAACAAAAACACCAAAATGAAAAAGAAAAATTAAACAACGACTATAAAGTTTAACAGAAGAAAAGAACAGTAGGTGACATTTTAATTTTGTCCCGATTAATTTTTTTTTACAAACATTTTTAGCCTATCGCGAGTTTCTGAGTTGCAGCAACATAAAAAGGGCAAGACAAATTGCACTTACGTGCGCTTTTATTGTTATGCAGACAATACAAAGTTGGAAAACGTAAAGAAGGCTCAACGATTACTTATAAAGCAGGAGGGAGGAAAGAAGAACGCAAGAGCCAGGCTACTCTGACAATTTATATAAGTCGTTATGCTTACAGAATTTGCAGCTGTCCACTCGTGTGCCGTTGAGAAGGTGTTTGCAAACCTGCGCGTATGAACATAACAGTCAGTCGATAGCAATTTGCTCAAACAGTACAAAAGAAAGATAACTTTCAAATATCGTAATAGTTGTAAAGGGGGAAAAAGAAATAATATCAAAAACAAAAGAAAAAGCCGAGTTCTCGCAAGGGAGAAGAACTAGAGAAAGCTTGCTGTTGAATGAGGTGCAGCTGGAGACAAATAAAAAAGAAAGTAGAAATAAAGAACAAGGAAAAAAAGAAGGGACAAACAAATAACCAGAAAAAGATGAAAAGGGTAGAAGCAGTACAGGGAGCGACTGTGTACGTGAACACAGGTGCGTGTAGAATAAATGAAATGGTGAGAGAGAAAATAAAGGTCGGGTGCTCAGACGAAAACTCGCAAGATGAACGGCTTGATATTTTATCAAAACCGTAGAGTATCCCGCTTTTCGCTGAGCGCCGTTTCTGCAAGTATACACACACAAGCACGAACACATGCATGCATATCATGCCGCACCCCTGCCGCCTACCGCGCTTGCACACAGGAACTGCACCTCACAGCAGACAGCGGCTTTTGATGCTAGGGGAATATTTAAAAAAAGAAAAAAAACAACTAAAAAAGCTTAATGAAAGAAACAACAAAAAAAGGGGGAGAACAGCTGAGGCTTGTAGCCGCTGTTGTCGTGCGATGCCGTTTTAGATGACGGCGCGCATGTTTGCGGTTGTCTGCTTCGTTCCCCACACTCTTATAATGCAGAAGGCACTTGTAAAACTTTGCGGTGTGTCTCCATCTGCATGTATGCGTGTGTGCGTGCGTGTGCGTGTTTTGTACGCGTGCCTTACGACGGTGCCACGAGGAGCTGAGGAATGAAGAGCGTCTTCGCGCCCAGCTGTTCCTGAATGTTAGCAAGGTTCTCCAGGGTGCTCTGCTGCGACATGGAGCGCAGCTGCATCACGTACGAGGAGTACGCGAAGCTCAGCAGGCCCACGGCGGTGATGTTCTGCAGGTTGCCGTCCGCGCCCACCACCTGCACCGTGTAGCGGCGCAGCGGGAGCGAGATCTGTGGACCGTTGAACCAGATACCAATGGAGGAGATGTTCTCCAGCGCGGTGCGGCTCAGCTCCATCGTGTACGGCGCAACGGCATCGGCCTGGTAGAAGTCCTTCGCCTGCGGAATGAAGGCGGCCCAGGTCTGACGCATGAAGTCTACCACCTGCTGTGGGTATTCGGCTTCCTGGGCCAGGGCAATGTCGCGCTGGGCAGCCATGCCAAGCAGCATCACGGTGCTGGCGCGGCGGTCGCCTTCGGTCATCACGGCGGCCTTCTCATGCGCCACGATGAAGGCGTCCAGCTGCTGCTGCTTGAAGGCCTCCACGGCCGCCTTCTGCACCGCCATGTCCGCACGCACGGGGCACGACGGAGCAGCGGTGGCGACGGCGGCACCGGCGGCACGGCAGGCGTGCGACACGGTGAAGCGGCTTTTCGGGGCAGCGGCAGTGGGCACCAGCGTGGGCTTGTTGGCCGCCTCCACCACCGTGAGGTTGGCGGCCTGGAGGGGAGCAATGATGCAAGACATGTTGAAAAAAGAAAGCAACTGTGTTAACTTTTTTTTTTGCTGTTAAGCTAATTCTTTTTCCCTCCTTTTTTTGATCTCTTTGGCAATGCTGCGAGCTTATTGGCGTGTTCCGCTGTTACTGCTTTAAAAGTTATGGAGTCGTAGAGCAGTGCGACAGAGACAGGGCCGAGCGAGGTTAGTGAAAAATGACGAAGAGAATCACGCACGTTGAGATGAGTTCCGTTGAAAGTCTTGAAGTAGAAAAGGCGACGAGCAAAAACACGAAAAGTAATGCACGACTTTTTCTCTGATCAGCTGTATTCGAGAACGAGAAACGGTAACTGTGAAAGAAGTTACTAACGGATAAAAAAAATCAAAGAGAAAAAAATGGAGCTTCAAAAGCGATTCTGTCGTAAACACTTCTTTTCTTAACCTGTTTCGAAGGCGAGAAAAGATAAAGGGGGAAGTGTTTTTTTAAGTGTTGATGTGGTTTGCAAGGGCGGTTTAGGTCTAAACACCAGAAAAGCAAATGAGAGGGGGGCGATGAACGAAATGAGGGGAGAGGAGCTAAACAAAGAAAAAATAATAATAATGAAAAATGACTTGAAGACGAAGTCTCGAAACAAACAAACAAAAAAAAAACAGAGAAACCACAAAGTTTTTTTTTCTTGATAATAAAACGACTGGGTTTATCGCGTGCAGGGTAAGAATACCAGAAAAACTTAATAATAATTGAAGAAAAGAGATACTAGGAAGAGATAAACAAAAAATGAAACAGAGCACAAAGAAAGAAAAAAAACTATAGTGAAAGGAAAAAAAGAGAATTTGGTAGAGTAGAAGTATTAATAGCGAAAAAGAGGAGTTTTATCTGAGTCAGCAAAAGGTGGGGATGAGAGTGGTTGATTCGTCGCAGTCAGTAAACGACAAGTAAAACGGATGTGGAGAGAGGCGTGGAGAGGGAGAAACAAAGAGAGAGAGAGAGAGAGATTGAAGGTACTGTTTGTGGTTGTTGTTGTTACTGAAGGTCATGCGTAGCTTCCAAAGAGACAACACACGGAAGAAGCCACAATTCAGCAAACAGTTTATAATTCTCGCCACCGTCAAAAGAGCCTGAAAGTTGTATTGCAACAGAGAAACCCTAAACTCATATCACAATATCATTGCTGGAAATCAGTCCTACAGGTGGACGGGAGCTAAACAACAAAATTAACGCCAGACATAAAACCTATAGTTGCCCTACAGAGGTTTTCTTACTGTGTTCAACGATGATCTGCTTAGCATCACGCTTTTGCTGTTTTTTAATTGTTACAGAAAAAGAAAACCAGCATTGCTTTGACCTGCTTGGACTAGTTCAAAGCAAAGTTGACCACACAAGAAATGAACAAAGAAGGCACCACGTTTCGAAACGCATTATACTTACTGTTTAAATGTTATCCGCTGGACGTTGCCCACGCAGCGCACACGGAGGATTTACGTAGTCTCTTTACTTGCATTAGTTCCACACACAAGAGAGCAAAAATGAGCACTGCCATACAACGCTTTTTAACGCACTCTTTTGCCTTAACCGACCACCGAAGAAAAAGACAAGAAAAGTACCAAAACTTTATGGGCATAAATTTTCTTTTGTCTGCTTGAAGCGAAACCGTCTACATCGTCCGTTAAGACGAAAAAAATAACTGACTGGTGAGGAAAAATAAACAAAATAAGCGGGTCAACTGTTGAAGCTTCTGATTTCCGTTAATTTCTCTCAAAAAACCGTCATCAGCAGGGGTGTCGAAGACGCTGCGAGTCAACAAAAGCGCCGCGTGCGACGCACTGCCAAGTTCAGAAAAACATTCTTATAACTCTCATTTTATATTTTCTGTCTCCTTATTCCCACTCCGTCGTGCCGGGGGGCTTGGCGGTCATATCGTACATCACACGACCGACAAAATCGAGCTTCTGCACTGCGGCCGCGATCTCCTCCAGCACGTGCAGCGGCATGTACTTCGAGCCCGGCGTGGCCGGGATGCCGGTCATGAAGTCGTTCGTCAAGAACGTCCGCACCACTACACTGTACCCACCAACCTTGTCGAAACCAACGGGCACGAGGACGATGGGCACCTGGCTCAGTGAGCGCACCAGCTCATGCTTCATCAGAATGGTGTTTACGGCGTCGTCAGCAAGGCGCAGCTTGTCCAGCACATCGTCCGTCAGACACGTCGGCGTCACCGTCGCAGGGGACACCGCTTCGGGTGCGCCGAACATGAAGACGACTCGGTTCACCGCGTGTGCGGTCTTCGGGATGACCTTGGCGAGATGCATCAGCGCCTGCCACTGCTCGGCGGAGGGGAAGGCGGTGGCGGAGAGGGCGGCGGCGTACGCGTACGTGCGGCCATCGCCCTGTACACCGACCGTCCGCACCGGCAGCACGCAGGCAGCGAGGCCGGCAGGGGCGGCGACGTCTTCGGCGCACACCCGCTTCACCGTGGCCTCCGTCTCACTGAAGGCGGCGTCGCGGAACGGCGTGCCGTCGGTGCACAGGGTGCGGATGGCAAGCCCCGGCCCAGGGAACGGCTGGCGCTCCACCAGGTGCCGCGGGATGCCGAGGCGGGCACCGAGCTCCCGCACCTCGTCCTTGTGGTAGTCGCAGAGCGGCTCGATGATGCGGCCGGCGTCGCGCAGCTGGCGCACCACGGCGGTGTCGTTGTGGTGCGTCTTGATGGCGTCGGCGTTCGCGCTGGCGTACTTGGAGCCAGATTCGATAAGGTCCGGGCGAAGGGTGCCCTGGGCAAGCAGCAGATTGTTCACGTCGAGCTCCAGTTCCTTAATGACGCGGTCGCACACCGTCATGAAGGTGTTGCCGATGATGTTGCGCTTCTCCTCCGGGTCCGTCGTCTCGCATAGCTTCTTCGTCGTGTAGGCGGGGCGATCGCCCTTGGCCGCAATCGTCGTTGTCGCCTGCGCAAAGTCGGCCTGCGCCTTCACGAGGTGCAGCCGCACGCCGGCGGCCTGCAGTGCCTCGACCACCTGCGCGCTTTCGTGCAGCCGCATGAAGCCGTGGTCGATGTGGATGCACACCACCCGCTCTGGCCCTAACGCCTTCAGCAGCAGCACGGCGCACACCGTGCTGTCGACGCCACCGGAGGCGAGGCACAGCACCTTCTGGCCACCGGCGGTTCGCTCGCGAATGAAGCGCAGGGCGACCGCCTCGCGGTCCTCCATTGTGAAGTCGAAGGCGCAGCCGCAGAATTGGAGGAAGTTGTGGAACATCGCCTTGCCCGACACCGTCAGCTCCACCTCGGGGTGGAACTGCACGCCAAAGAGGGGAAGCGTAAGGTGCTGCACACCCGCAATGATGTTGGCGGAGCTGCGCGCAATGACCTTCATCTCCGGCCCTGCAGAGGTGATGGAGTCGCCGTGCGTCAGCAGCACCGCCTCCTTCGTTTGCAGCCCCGCGAAGATGGGCGAGGTCGTGTCGATCTCGACCTCATCCTGGCCATCCTCGCGCACCTTGCCGCGCTGCACGGCCCCACCGAACGTCTCCGTCAGCATCTGCATGCCGTAGCAAATCCCCAAGACCGGCTTGCCCATGGTGAAGAGGGCCTTGTCGTACTGCAGCGCCGAGGCGTCGTTCACCGAGCAAGGGCCGCCGCTGATGATAACGCCCTTCAGTTTCGCATCACTGCGCAGTCGGTCCGCGGGTGTGTCGAGGGGGAGAATAATCGTCTCCACGCGCAGTTCACGCACCTTGCGGTCAATGACCTTGCCGTACTGCGAGCCGGCGTCGAGAATGGCAACGTACTCCCCGGCAGGACCACCGTGCTGCGACATAATGCGTGTGTGTGTGTGTAAACGTTAATACTGGTGTATATATAAATATATACAATTATGTAGCTTTTCTAGTTTAGTTTGAGTCAAGAGTGCTTGTGCTGCGGACACTGTTAGATATAGATAAAGATTAAATTGTTTTGATTATTTGCTGGCGTGTGTTTATTAGGAAAAGCAATGAGTGCAGGTTACAAACCCTGTCTTTTTTTTGTGTGTTTAAGATTAATCGTGCGTCGGAGGAAAAAAAAGGAAACGGAACCTAGAATGCTGAGAGGCTTGCGTAATATGCTATATCTAATGTACAAGGTTTGTCAATTAACAATGTGAGTACGTTAAACGTCAAAGCAAAAAAGGTAGACACAAATAACAAGAGGAAAACCGCGAGAGAGAGAGAAAAAAAGAGATGCTTAAGTAACTGAGTGCCACGATGACAAAACGCAGAGTATAGTGGCTGAGCGAGGACTCCTCAAAAAACATGTAGAAGAGATGACAACATATCTCTTCACACAGACACACACACGTACACACGCACATCAATAAAACTCTATTTTTCCTTACATGGGCAGATAATACTTCAGTGCCCTCTCAGAGTACGCTAACATGTAGGAGTTTTGCCCGTGTTTGTTTGTTTCCAATTAAGGGTCGCATTCAACCTCTGTGAAATAAATACTTTTCCTCCTTTTAACTTGTTATACGGCAGAGCAGAAAGCAAACACAACTACAACAACAGCCGCGAGAATGTGAAAAAGCTGGTGAGGCTTTCTTGCACCACCTCACCATGGTCTCAGGTTAAGGGAGAAGAGACAAGAAGCATAAATTCTCTCTCTTATTGCTGCTTCACAAAGACGCGCAGAAATGCGCCGTCGAACTCCATGCCTTCCATGTTGGCCGCCGCTGCTACGGCGTCGTCACGCTCCTCAAATTCAACATCGACTACCGCGCCAGTGGTCGTGGTGGCTGCAGCACTGCTGTCTGCCACCCTGTAATCTACCACCTCACCAAAGCACGCGCAGAGACGCAGCAACTCCTCCTCATTGTACTTTGTTGGTAGGCTGCGAATGCGAATTGTGGCACTCATTCGTGATTTAATTAACGTTTAAGGATTTCTTTTTTTTTCGTTTTTTTGACCTTTTGTCACTTCAACGACGTGGCTTATGAAGTGATTTTGTGGGTAGAGAAAGGATCTGCACTGCAGTTTTATTTGTTTGTATATTTGTAACAAATGTGGCAGAGTTAGATACAAAGAGATAAGCATGATGAGCAGCATCAAGGAAAGAAGAAGAGTGCAGTGGAGAGGAGAAAAAGTGACGACAATTAGAAAGAGGAATTAAAGCGAATATGTTGCGCGAGCACTATCAGCAAAGACTCAGCGATAGGGCTTAGATCAACGAAAAAAAAAAAAACAGGTTCAGCTGCAAGATGAGGCTTAGAAGTTAATGTTTCGTGAGCAGTGAAGCAGGGAGAAAAATCTAAAAGAAAAACAAAAGCTTTTTCTCTTTTTCAACACGTAAGAGCTTACGTGGAATTGACATGTCAACAGTCTTCATGTT
>MDUD01005769.1:0-20789 GCA_002216565.1 Crithidia mellificae | reverse complement strand
CTTGCGCTTGTAGGCGGCCATCTGCTCGGCGTCCTTGGAGATGACCACGTGGTGCGCGCCGAGCTTCTTGGCAGCCTCCACCTTGCTGGCAGACGTCGTGAACACCGTCACCTCGGCACCCATGGCGTTCGCCAGCTTCACCGCCATGTGGCCCAGCCCGCCCAGGCCCACCACGCCCACGTGGCTGCCCGGCTTCACGTTCCAGTGGCGCAGCGGCGAGTAGGTGGTGATGCCGGCGCACAGCAGCGGCGCGGCGGCGCACAGGTTCAGGTTGTCGGGGATGCGCAGCACGAACTCGTCACGGACCAGGATATGGTCGGTGTAGCCACCCAGGGTGATTTCACTGCCATCCTGCGCCTTGGAATTGTAGGTGCCTGTCTTGCCGTTCGCGCAATACTGCTCGAGGCCCTCGCCGCACTCCTTGCAGCGTTTGCAGGAGTCCACGATGCAGCCCACGCCCACGCGGTCGCCGACCTTGAATTTGGTCACGTCGCTGCCCACCGCCGTCACGTGGCCGGCAATTTCATGGCCGGGAATCATCGGAAAGGTAGTAAAGCCCCACTCATTCCGCACCGTGTGAACATCGCTGTGGCACACGCCGCAGTACTCGATCTTGATGCTCACGTCGTTCGGCTTCGGGTCGCGGCGCGTCAGCGTCATGAACTCGAGCGGGCTGGTGGCCGACTTGGCACCCCATCCACAGGCAGCAGACGGCATTTTGCAAAGAAAGAAGGTTTTTAAGTGGAAGAGATTATTCGATCTTTTGACGCGTCACAAAAATGGCGGACTCGAAAGAGGAAAGAGGTTTATACGTAGGTATGTTCGTGGAGTTGTGGAAACTTAAAGGCGAAAGATGAGAGGTGTTGATGGTAAAAGAGAAAGCACAATTGTGAAAAAAAAAAATTGGCGACAGAGTCATTGGTTCAATTCGAGTTTTTTTTTTTGAACAATGAAAACGATCTAAAAAGTGAAGTTGGACTTTTTTCCAATAGAAATTGTCTCCACATTTAATAGTGTGAGGAGAACGTTTATATCGTTGTCAACAACAACCACAAATTCTCCCTTTTTTTTTTTTGAGTGTCCAACTCTCTTCTCAGCATTTGACAGGAGTTGAACAAGCTTTAATTATTCCCTCACCTGTCGAGTCCCACCGCGTCTTCAAACTAACAAAACGTTGAATTATCGTACTGATCTTGCAGATTATTTGTTCGGCATATTATCTATGTACTAAACCAGTGAAGAAGAATGGAAAAGTGGTGCATTTCTGATTTAGTACAAAAGTAACAGAAGTGCTTTTTTTAGAAAAGAGCATGTGAACACAAATCCCACCGCCACCGCAATGGCAAAAGTCAAAGCAGACAGGTCGCAACACGCAAACAAACAAACAAAAAAGCGCAATACAACGCGCGCACAGCAGCAGCAACACCAACAAGACTTCCACCTAACCACCACACGAACATACGAACAGGGTTCAAGAACAAAGCCAGCTAAATCAAGCAGCGAAACCTTTGTCTTTTACCTCTCCGTTCGTAACTGTTACCTAGTCCTGCTTGCAGCATTGCGCGTAATAAATCACAGTAAGCCAAAGAGTTGGAGGGGCAAACCCTTTTATTGACAGTGGCTGATAGAACTAAGCTGCCCAATCGACGAGCTTGGTGAACAGCCAACTCTTGAATTTTTTTTTTCGTGTTTGCTTTTACGCTTTTGCGGCGTAATGCTGCGAGCCGTCGCCGTTGACATCACTGCCCTCCACTTCACCGCCCTCCCCAGGGGCGGCGGCGTCCATCGGAAGATCGGGCAAGACGCCCCGGTCTTTCAAAAGTCGCTCCACAAACTCGGGCGGGTTGGGTGCGTCGTAGAACGGGTACGCCTTCAGCCGGTACGTCGCCGGGTCGACCGGCACCTCCGTGCCAATGCTTGGCGGCGGCGGCACCACCGCGTCAAATGGCACGGCGGCCTCGTCATCGTAATCCATGTGCCACCCTGGCGTGCTGGCAAAGCTGATTTCCACCGGTCGCACCGTGGACTCACCGTGAAAGGTGATGTACCCGTATGCGGTGCCCTTGCTGCCTTCGCGGTCGAAGTCGATCGCGGAGAGGGTGATGTATTTGTCATACGTGCCCTGTCGCCACTCCTCGCGGTAGAAGCGCTGTCCACGGCCGTGGTAGCGGGTCTGCGAGGCGAGTTGGAAAATGTTCGCGCCAGTCGAGATGTTGTACGCGTGGGAAGCCACGGTCGCCTTCAGCACCTCCAGCGGGTCGACCTGCGCGGCACGGTCAATGTGATCGAGCTCCACAAGCTTGCTGCCGTCCAAGACCAGCTTATCCTTGTTGTTCAGCACCACACCAGGAACGTACTCCTGGGCGGCCGTCCACGGCATACGCCGGCGGTGCGCCTCGGGTGAGGGTCGCATGCCTTTGCTGCCCAGCGTCATGGAGCTGCCGGCGTTCAGGGCGTCTCGTGCCAGCAGGCGGGTAGAGCGCCACAGCATTATATATGCACTACAAAACACGCTATAAAAATAAAACAAACAAAAAAAAACGATCACACCTTTTCTTTTCGTATTACTGGGAGTATGGAGAAGTGTAGATGACAGAGGAAGGCGTTGAAAAAAAAGGGGATGAGGAGCAGTCAGAGTTAAATACGAAAAGTGCATCTCAAGCTGCTACAGGAAATTTCAACTTCAATATTTCCTAGCGAAAAAGGACGGCATAGACTAGCTTTCCACAAAAAGAAAACAAAAAAATCTGCGCTTGCGCCGAACCTCTAAATGGCGCGCTACGAGTACACTGATACATTCAGATTCAGTCGTAAGGAGTGTGGCCCTGCAGCTTGAAAGGAAATAAAAAATTCCTGCCAACCTAGTAAAAAACAACCTTTTTTTACAGCATCCGTGCGTTTCAATATATTAAAAATCAGCTAAGTGCATTTTGAGGGTTCTCATCACAGTCGCTGCTTTCAAAGCAAAAGTACCCGAGTATTTTTTTTTGGATTTAGATACAAGTTTGTATGAGCTGAAAATGAACGTAATTTGAACGGCGCCTTGTAGCGCTTCAACAGACACTCTATGCCGTCAACGCAAGCAACAAAGAAAAGAAGAAAAGAAAAAGCAACAAAGGTACAAAGTCGCCGTTGAGAAAAAAAAAAGCAATGTCTTAGCTTTCCCAAACAAGTCAAACGCAAAAGTTAAAGCTTGCAAACCTACTAGTTTCAAATTGCAACGTGAAGTCCACTGACAACCTTTTTTGTAAGCCTAAACAAAAAATTAAGAACTGGCAAGCGGAGCTTACGCTGCAGTGGAAAACGATTCGTAGCACAGTGCGACACAATCAGAGTGCAAAACACTTGTAAAAGAAAAAAGACTCCGTCGACGCAAGCAAAGCTATAAAAAGCGTTGCAAGTGTGTTGCTGTGATATTGCTCAACACTTACGAAGTAAAAAAAAAAAACTAAATTTGTCAGCGCCTGTCCTTCTCAGCTTGCCGCGCTACAAATTGAAATGTCCTCTCAAATATTCAATTTTTTTAAAGGGTTTTTTCCCTTGGCGCAGCTATGAGCACTCTCACACCAGGAATTTCTTACTACGAATGCCATGCCTCTCAACTTACAATTACCTCTGTTTCGTTCTCACCGCAGGGCAGACAATGCGTTGAGGAACTTCGACGGCGTCAGCAGCGAGGTGCCGCCCACCATCGTCTCGGTGCGCGTCAGCTGCGAAATCTCGTACCCAGCACGAGCCTCGCCATAAGTGGCACCGCCCAGCACGAAGAGCACCACGCGCTGACGGCTCTTAAGGGCGTACTGGCCCTCGTGACCGAGGTCCAACATGACGTTTGCGTCTCCACCCGGCCCACTCGTTGCCCCGCCGCGATTGAGCGCGTCGTTGCCGTACGTGCCAGAGCGAAGCGTCCGACGCTGCTGCACACTGCTGCTGCTGCCCGGTCCCGCACCGCGCCCCACGTTCGCCAGGCCAGCCCCGCTCACACCCGTGAAGAGGGGGAAGTCCGACATGCTCAGGGTGCTGTTGACGGCGGCGTTCAGAATGAGGTAGGCTTGGTTGCGAAAGCTGTCCCCGGTGACGTTGGCGGCCCTCGTCGGGCTCCCCGCAGGGCTTGCCGACTTGTTCTCCTGCTTGGCCGTCCGCTGCGTGCGCAGGGAGCGCCGCATCAAGTTGCCGAGGGTGTTTGTTTTGTTGTTGGGGCTGTTTGTCTTGTCTCCGGCCCCGCCGTCATTGCCGCCGTCCGCCTTCTCCTGCGGCAGTTGGCCCATGCGGGAGATGAACATGCTTAAGCTGTTGCAGCGATCCGCCTCACTGGTCAGGCCGGACTCCTGCAGCAGCATCAGCTTCTTCGCCTCAGTGAACTCGCGCGTGTTGGTGGCGGCGCACAAGAGCAGCAGCAGCCGCGCTCGCACCGGCAGCGGCAGCGACGCGTCCGCGGTCAGGCGGTGCACGCTGTCGTAGATTTCCTTGAAAGAGCGCCGCCCGGTGGCCATGTCCTGTTCCACCTCGCACACCTCCGCCAGCTTCTGCTGCTTGTACTGGTCCATGATCTTCGTGCAGATGTCGATGTGCACGGACAGCTTCGCCTGCCGCTCCTGGAACTCGGGCAGGGCACGAATGGCACTGCCGACGTCAGCCAGCTTGTTCCCGCTGCCACCGGCGGCGATGTTACTCATGCCGTTGGCGAGTGCCGGGTTGGCCGCGATAAGCTCCTGCAACTTGCGTGGAATTTCCTCCAGGCAGACCGGAAAGAAACGGTGGCGGTACTGGCACCAGTACGGGTCCTGCTCATCAATGGGGCAGCTACGCGTGCCCTCCTGCCCACCACGGCCCTCAAAACTCTGTTCGTAGATGCCATTGGCGAGGGGCATGAGGTCGTTCAGCAGGCACTGGTAGGTGCGCTCGTGCAGCAGCGGTTCCACCGCGTCGAAGGAGCGGTCGACCAAAATGAGCAGCGGCGGCTCCTCCGGCTCCGCCATGCCACCGGGTGCCGCGGTGGACAGCCGAAACGCCGACGGGTTGCTGCGCGTTGTCGCGCTCACCTGCTCCGAGAACAGCCGCGCCACCTGCTGTGCGAGCCGGCTCGTGCCCTGGTAGCGCACCGTTGGTACACCAGCCCCCATCGTGAAGAAGACAGAGACCAGCCGCCGCGCCGTCTGCCCTAGGATGTTCTCGCGCCCGCCGGAGAGCGCCACGTCGGGTGGGAACAGCTTCTGGATATCGCCCTGCATCTCAAAGGAAAAGAGCAGCGTCTCGGGGACGGCGAAGTCCAGCAAAAGGTCTTTGCACGCCTTCAGCGCCTCGACCAGGCGAGACTCGGAGGCCATTAATTGAATGAGGTTGTCCGACGCGGGCGAGGTGAAGAAGACGTGTGCCTCGCGGTACATGTTCTTGAAAGACCAATCCTGCATCACACGACGCACGGACTCCTCTGTGGGCTCGATGAGGTAGATGGCGGCGCTGCTGAGCACCGGCTGCCGCGGTAGCCCCAGATCCTCCACCAGGGTCACGCCGTGGTCCATTAAGTCGTGCATGCGCACACAAATGCTCAAGATCTCCGCCCCCCTGTTATCGCAGATGAGGATGTTGTAGTCGCCGGGGACGCTGTCGAGCATGTCCGTGAAGATGCGCTGTTTTACACAGCCGAGCAGTCCACCGCGCACGACCGTGGTCTTTTTGCCAGCACGTGCAGCTTTCGCGTTGCTTGGAAGGCCGGCCGGGGAGCCGAGGGGGGCGGCAGCGGCGGTGGTGGGTGAGGCGGCGCCGCCTGCCTGCCCATCCGCGCCTAAGCCGGTGCCGGGGCGCAGCATAATGTACGGTTGCTCTTCTTGTTGAGCTGAAAAAAAAAAGACAGACGAAATGACCGCGTGAGCAAAGAAGAAGAAAAAAAAAGGTGAATACGGTAAAACAATAGGGTAGGGTACTGTACTGAGTATTTTCGGCTACACTCTAGACTCTTGCTCTCTTTCTCTCTGAGAGATGAAGGAGCAGAATCAAACTCAATTTGTTTCAAAAAGGGGGAGTAAAGGCGAGGGATGATCATTGGCGCTTTACGTAAAAATGACGATAAGAACAGAAGACATAAAAACCTTCTCCGCAAATGGAGGCTTTAGCCAATCGATGATAAAAGTGCTTTATAACACGCAACGGCACCGTTTACCTTTGTCGAATAGTGGTAGAGAAACAGCTTGTTGTGAAAAACTCCTGACACAACAGCAGTTAGATTGATTAAACCGCATTGCTTCCATCGGCAATAGTTTTTTCTTTTTTGTGCGTGTGCCACTTGTAAGTACTTGCATTGAAAAACAGTGTGAAAGAAACAAACTTAGAAAAAAGACAGTTCATATCAGCTTAAGTTGTCTCGCTGTCAAAAGCATCTGAAGAAGTTGAAGTAAAGGTACATCTAAGTAAGAAAGGCCAAGCAAGCTACGCTAGCTATAAACAGCAACGCTGTCGCAATGAAAGTTGCATAGCTCAACACAGTTTGTAGTTTCACTTGGCTAAAGAAAAAGGATCGTTTGTACATGATCATCGCGTGCACAGCAAGGACGTCGAAAACAATTTCAAACGGAAAGTCTGGGGAAAATAATCATACAGGAGCAGTGGTGCCGGCGTCAGCATCCAAACAAGAAAATCTAAGCAAAATAAACAAAATAAATGTACATTTGCCTTTAAAAGCCAAAATTTGGGAATTTTTAAACAAGAAAAAGCGACAAAGAGAAATGCGTAATTTGAAATCTTAAACACCTGAACAAAAGGAGGGAAAAAGATGTGTTAAAAGCAAGACAACAAGCATGTCGTTGAGGCGAGATATCTTGACCCACAAAAACACACTTACATCATTCCACTTGGGAGAAATTCACGGAGTAGTGCCCAGGACCTGGCGCTGCGGGGAAGAGACGCGTGTAGCGCTCCGACTGCACACGGTGTCCGCGAAACTCGTGCTCCTTCGTGATTTGCTTCTCAAAGTCCGGCACCGACTTGACCGGTGGGGCGAGGTAGTCGGTTGGGTTGTACATCACCTTCGCCCCACAGCCCTCCGTGTAGGTGCGGCCCGCCTGTTGGCGGTTCACGGTGCGGCTAATCGACGGCGTGCCCTTCACCCGGCCACCGGTCAACGCGTAGCCGCGGTCGGCGTCGTAGGTGAGGTCGTGCAGAGGGGCCATGTGCGCCGGTCGAGCGCTGCCTTTCCCGAGGTCCGTCACACAGCCCACACGTGGCTTCGTCAGCGCCAGCGACGGCACATCGCCCAACTCTGTCGCGCTCGTCGTGTGCAGGTCTTGGTGGCCGGGGGCCGAGGGGTGGATGAGGGCGGCACGGCTGCGCGCCGTCGTCGCGGCCTGCGCGGCTGCGGCATCCTCGGCGGACGTATCGCCGTAGAGCGGCGAAGGGCCGGCGCCACGGTCATCGCCGTCGTACGCCACCGTCAGCCCCAGCCGCGCCCGCGCCTCCCGCTCGGCACGGCTGGGCACCTTGCCAAAGTCCCGCACGTGGGAGAGCGTCGCCGCATCGCCCATCAGCGGTGGCGGGTAGTCCAGGTTGCGCTCCACGGAGACGGACGTGTCTGGTACATAAGCCTGCGGCCCGCCGCTCGGTGCGGTGCTCGCGAGTTCGTTCGGGTGTGGCGGCAGGCGCGGCGGCAGCGTGGCCGTCCGCCCCTTCGGCTGTGTCGCCAGCAGCGCCTGGTCCACGTCGAGCGGCTCGCCATTCGAGGTGGGTGAGGTGCGGCCGTACCAGTGCGTGCCCCGTCCCGTGGTGCGATCCATCGTCACCGTGCGGGGCTGGTGCAGGGCGATGTCATCGCGCACGTCGTACACCGACGCCGGCACCCCGGAGACGAGCGGCTCGCGCCGTCGCTGCGTCTGCGGGACGTCGAGTTGGACGAGGCACGTCGGACGCTTCGTCGTTGAGCGCACATCTGGGTAGGGCCAGTAGCTAACGTCCGGCGCCGCCGTGCCGTGCGAGGCCTGCCGCGGCACCTGCGAGAGAAACATCGAGCTGCCCTTCACGTTCTCGCCGGGCGAAAGAGTGGCGTGCAGCGGCGCGTTACTGGCGTCGTCGCCGCCGGAGCGCTCCGTGCCGTGGCGCCCGCCGTTGACGACAGAGGCGACATCGTCGCGCAGCGTCTGACCAAAGACGGAGGCCGCGTCACCTGTATTGTTGTGGTTAGCACCACCTGTGATGCGCTCACCATCACCCATATTAGACGTCTCGGGCCGCCGCTCGGCATCCACGGCCTCGGCGGCCACCGCGCGCACCGCGGCAAGCCCGGCCGCCGTTGGGGCGACGTACTGCACAGGAGCCTGGGGTGTGACGTAGCCCCCGGTAACCCGCGGCTCCACCATGCCGTAACGCACGTAGTACTGCCCCACCACGGGCTGTCGCTGGCCTGGCAGGTAGTTGAGCGACTTGACGCGATCCGCCGCGGCGCGGCCCTGGCAGGTGAAGGCCCAGGTGCCGTTTGACACTGCAGCAGCGGGTGCGACCGACTCCGCCGCACCCGCCGTGCCATCTGCCGTGGGTCCGTCCTTCTCTTCTGCCTGCCTTTCCGCACCCTCGTTGTCCTCCAACGCGTTCGCGTCTGACAGTCCCGCGCTTGCTTGCAGCTGCCGCTGTTGCTGCTGTGCCGCGTAGGCCTGTCGCAAGTTGTAGGGCAGCGTCTCGACGTCCACCAGCATGGGCTGCGCCGACACAGCCCCGACACCCCCACGCTGCTGCTGCTGTTGCTGCTGCAAGAGAGGCGTGAGCTGCTCCAGCAGGTCCGGGTGCGGCGCCGAGACGTCCCGCAGCGCCGACTGCCGCTCCACCCGCTGTGCATCGCTGCGATAGGCACGGAAGCTGCTGATGAGTTCGTAGTTGTCCTCAATCTGCCGCGTCGTGGCGAAGGTCGGGACGGCGCTGATGAGGGTGACGTAGCCGCGGTCGGCGCCACCGATCTTGGTCCCACCGAGCGACTCGGTTCCGTCGTCAGCGGCGGCGGTCATCGAAGGTGCCATCGTGGGCAGCGCGGGGATGTGCAGGGTGCCCACCGCACCGACCTCACGCAGCGTCTCCACTTTTCCAGCTGTGCTGAGGTGGGCGGAGCCTTTCGTTGTGGCGTCCTTTCCCGGCCGGCTACCGTAAGTGCCGCTGTGCGACTTCACGCTGGTGTCACCGCAAGCGCGCTGCAACTCCTGCTGCAGCCGCAGCTGGCGCTGCCGCTCCAGTCGGTTCATCGTCAGCGCGCTCGGCTCCATCTCAGCTCCGCCAAAGCGTTGGTGAGAGAGGGTGGTGTCGAGCGCCCGGCCGAGGGTGCTGTGTGCGCTCTTTGCCGACTTGACCAAGTTGCTGAGCAGGTTGGGGTCATCCAGCGCGTTGGTGGAGGATGCGGTCATCGCGGCACCACCGCGGCCTTTCGTGGAGCCCGCTGCAAAAGTCATGGCTGCTCTGAGCTTGTAAGCAATTGCGTGTTCTTCTGCGCGTATCTATTTTTGTGGTTTGAAAAACAATAATAACGTCCGTTTTTATTTTCCATTCTTTTGGTGTGTTGCAATTGTAAGTGAATTGGATGCCCATTAAGTCAAGGAAAAAGAAAGTAAGTAAGGGTGGAAAACGTACGGAAAAGGAAGAATACGAGAAAAGGTACGTGATTTTCGCCACACGTGAAAAAGGGAAAAAAAAAGCCAGAACCCTTTTTCATGCAAATACCCAGGTATCTTCTTCATTAGTACGGCTTGCCGTGCAAAACGTCTCGTCAGCCGTTTGCTTTGACGGTACGCAAGAAGAGAGTTTGGTTTTTGGTAAAACCATAATGAGACTCTTGCCAACGGACACTGGCATTCTACATTGAAAAATTGTTCTCTCAACTACGCGCTAATGTTTCTTTTTACAATCACACAAGAATCTTTTTTTCTCAACTCTGTTGTTTTGTGTGCGCTTGTTTCGCTCACGGTTAGAGTGCATCAAGACACGCGAACCAGGCAAAACAGCTCAAAGGCCAAAAGAAAAAAAAAAGAATACAGAAAGTGAGGAAAACCTCCAAGAGTATTTGTCTTCCGTCCTCAATCCTCAGTCTCTTATTTATTTCGAAGCAAGCAAAACGATCAAAACAATCAAAAAAAAATTCTTCAACAGCTGGATTGACAAGAGCAAAAAGAGAGCACACGATTGCACCGTATCGCGAGACGTTGACGCTACGGCGAGGGAGGTCGTCAATAGTATATAGTTTTCTCTCTCCGTGCGTGTGTATGTGCGGGAAAGCAGGTATAGAGTCCATAGCAACAACAAAAAGGTCGGAATGTACAGCAAACCAAAACAAAATAAAAAGCCTCTCACAGAAATAGAGCTATCTATTCTTTTTCCACATATGCATGTAGTGCGCGCGGCAAGGAGCTTTTTTTTTTTTCGCTTTTGGCTGCTTTTCCTCGCTAAGTTTTCAGAATCTTTTTCCTCCGGCACTTCAAAATTCTCGCCAACTAATTTTTCTTTAGGACCTCATACAACTATGGTGTCTCACTGTTAGCTTCTTTCCTTTTTTTGCCGCGAAACAAGTCTGACGGCATTCATAAAAGATCCTCAAAAAAAGATAACAAGAGAAGGACTAACAACTACTCTCTTTTCGCCAGCAAAGCAAAGAGGGGTAAAAAAAGTTGAGAACAAGAGGGAAAGACGGAGAAGAGTTTACAGACAAAAGTTTCGAAAATATATAAATATCTTTATAGTGCGAACAAGAGAACAAAATAAAAGGAGGTAAAAAAGAAAAGGATGAAGATGACAGTTCGTTAAAAAGATTCGGCAATGGTGCGCACCGCACGCAAAACGTCGGTGAAGTTGTTGAATATGGGTGCCGGCGCCACGCGCACCACATCCGGCGGGCGCTTGTCGATCATAATACCCTCGTCCAGCAGTTGGCGCTGCAAAATGGAGGCATCATCGGTGCCTTCTGCAGCCGTCCCGCTTTCGTACGCCGTGGAGTCCAGCTCCGACGACTTCAGCTTGTTCGGCAGAAGGCGAATCGACAGCTGCGCTCCACGCTGGTTGGGGTCTGCCGGGGTGATGATCTCAATGCAACCCGGCGGCACCAGTTCCGTACACAGTAGCTCCAAGTACGCCGTCAGCAACAGCGACTTTTGACGGAGCGCCGGAAGGCCAACGGAGGCCATGAGCTTCAGCGAGGGGCCAAGCATCAGACAGCTGGCGGCAGGGGGCATGCTGAGCTGAAAAGCGGACGCGCCCGGGGCGGGCTCGAAGCTGCGGTGTGGGGTGAAGCGCGTCTTCATGTCGTTGCCCCACCACCCTTTCAGGTACTTCAGCGTCGTCGTGCCGGAGGTGTGCTTGTTGTGCACGAAGATGGCACCAATGTTGCCCGGGCCGCTGTTGAGGTACTTGTACGTGCACCAGCACGCGAAGTCGACCTCCCACTCGTGCAGCTGCAGCGGCACGTTGCCGACGGCGTGTGCGCAGTCCACCCCGACAACGATGTTCTTTGCGTGCGCCGCCTTGACGATGGTGGGGATGTCAAACCACTGCCCGGTGAGGTAGTGCACGGCGGGCAGGACCAGCACCGCCGTGTCGTCGCCGTGCTTCTCGATGGCCGTCAGAAACGCTTCCGTCGGAATTACGCAGGCGGGGTCGTCGTAGCTCTTCGTGCCGGGGGCGGTCACCGTAATGAGGTCTTCGGCAGGGTTCATGCCGCGCGTCTCGAGTTGCGAAATCATGGCGTAGGTGTCGCTAGGGAAGCTCTTGTGCTCGATCATGATCTTCTTCTTGGTGAGCTGCGGTCGGTAGAAGGCTGTCAGCAGCAGATGCAAATTCACCGTCAGCGAGTTCATGATGGCCACCTCAGCATCCTTCGCGCCGACGAGGGAGGCCATGTCCTTGATGTAGGTCTGATCGGCCTCATTCCACGGGTTCGGCTGCATCGAGTTGCCCTCGCAGCCCTGGTCGCGCCACTTCTTCAAAAAGCCGGCCACCGCCGCCTCCACGCCGACGTGCTGGGGACCGAGCGAGTTGCCGACGAGGTAGGAGAACGGCGTGCCATCGCGCATGGGAGGGATGTGGTAGGCGTTGCGGTGCTCGCGCAGCGGGTCGGCGTTGTCCATGTACTCAGCGAAAGCGTCCTCCGTCAGCGCCATCCCGGTCGTGCTGACCGTGCTGAGGAGAGTCTCCGTTGCTGCGTTGCGCATTGTTGTTTTTCTTTTTTGTTTTATCTTGATAGTATTGGGTAGAACGAGGTTGGTTTATTTTTTCTGTAAGCGTGTGTGTATGTGCGGTTGGTGCAAATGAAGTTGGTCGCGGTTCGTCAAACGTTAAAGAGAAATATCAGACGCTACGTTTTTGTGTGTTTGTGGTTTGTGTACCTTTTTCTTTTTTTTCTTCGATCTGTAAAAGAAAGAACACAAAAAAGTGAAGGCGAGTCGTATAGAAGTTTGTGATGGGTTGAAAAAATGGAGCTAAATACTGATGATGTCATTGAGTTGTGAAAGAGAAAAAAGAAAGGAATGAGAGAAAGTGGAAAACGTAAGAACATTTCAAGAGAGAATTATTTGGTCGTCATTGAAACAGAAATATCAGTGCACTTCTGTGCATGAATGTTTGCTTGAAAAATTTGACAAACATACGAGCTTCTCAAAGGAGCCAAAGTTTTGTGCCTGCAAATGCTTCTCTTTAGTTTTGAATATATATATTTTTTGCCGCACAGGTTAAAGACCTACATTTTGTCATTCTTAGAACAAGCCACAACAAAAAGGAAATGTTAGAAAAAAGAGAGTAAGAACAAAAAGTGAGGGTGCACACAGATGCAGCCAGACAATTGCCAGACTCTACTTCTGCACATCGTTTTCTTTCTTGTCGCTTGACGAAACTTTTCCCTCCCAGTATCCGCCGTCTAGCGGGTGCGCTCTGTACCACTCCACCGTGTGCTGGAGACCGTCTTCGAAGGAAACCTGCTGTGTCCAGCCCAGCCCAGTCAGCCGGTCATTGCTAATGAAGTAGCGGGCGTCGTTGTAGGCGCGGTCGGCAACGTACTGCACGTATGCGGCATCGAAGTCCGTCCGCTCAGCCTCGGCCGGGTTGTGCGTCACACAAGCTGCAACTCGCCGTGCCACCTCGCTGACAGACCACTCGCGGGTGCTGGCTACGTTGTACGCCTCGCCCACCTCGCCGCGCACCAAGATCGTCAGCAGCCCGCGTGCGACATCTTCCACGTACATGAAGCTGCGCTGGTGGTGGCCGTCGCCTTGTATAGGCATCTTGCAACCGCGCAAACACTCCGTGATAAAGCGTGGGATTACCTTTTCCGGGTACTGGCCGGGGCCGTAGACGTTGTTCCCTCGCGAAATCACGACAGGGACGCGGAAAGAGTGAAAGTAGGCGGAAGCGAGGTGCTCGGCGGCTGCTTTGGTGGCGGCGTACGGGTTGGTGGGCCGCAGCACCGTTTTCTGCTCCGTCGCCGCGCCGCTGCCGTCTACGGTCTCGCCGTACACCTCATCCGTGCTGATGTGCAGAAAGCGCGCGAGTTGCCCGTACACCCGCGCACACTCGAGCAGAGTGTGGGTGCCGACCACGTTCACCTGGGTGAAGCAAAGGCTGTCGGAGAAGCTGTTGTCAACGTGCGTTTGCGCCGCCATGTGCACGACGGTGTCAATGCAGTGCGTGCGGAAAGTATGCAGCACGAGAGGTGCATCAAGGATAGAGCCTTTTACGAAGTGATAGCGAGAGGATGACGTGCATTCCACCGCTGCGGCACTGCCCTTCTCCCCCGACTGGTGGTCCTGGCCGGAAAGAGGAAGAGCTGACGAGAGCGGCAGACGCGCACCGGCGCAGTACTCCATGTTGTCCAGGTTGTACACGTGCAGGTCCGGCGGTCCCCACTCCAGTAGGCAGTGGATGAAGCAACTACCGATGAAGCCGCAGCCGCCGGTGACCAGCACACGACGACCCGGAAAAGGGTGCAGCAGCGCGCGCATGTCTGCCTGGGCGGAGGGGGATGACAGTAGCGGGGGTAACGCCTCAACGGGCGGTGGTGCAGTGAACGAGACGGCGGCTGCAACTCCGGCCTGCGCCGCGTTGGTGCTTTTGTTGAGCGAGCTCATGAGACTAAAGGTTTTTTGTTTACCTTAAAAACAAAGAAATGTAAAAAAAAAGGAATAGTCAGAAAAAAGAGAACGTTCTGTGTCTGCTGAAGAAAGAGCTTAATACAACTTGAATGTGTGTTGATTTAATGAATGCGCGTTTCTTTGTGTGTAACTTTTCTTTTTAAACATTAAAAAAACAGGTATTTTCTGTAGTTAGATGTTAGTTAGAAACGAGATGCAAGAGCAGGTGTACCCTTTTAATGCGCAATCAACAGCGCAGATGAGAATCAATGATGAGAATAGAGAATTAAACAAAATGTGAAAGGTAATGATAGCTGTCACAATGAGTGAATATCAGAAACGATAAATATGCAAAGGTCAGTTGCTCGACTACATAAGACAGTGTGAGTGAAGCTACTACAGTAGCGGACAACATTGAAGGTGAAAAATTGAGGACGGTAAGAGAGCTATGCATAAAACCAGGGCAGCATGTGGAAAGAAACGGAAAAACATCATCATCTTTACGGCTGCATTGCTCTCGGTCAGTAACAGAATTAGCTTGCCGTGTCAGTTTAAACAATAATTCAGCTGCAAAAAGTCGCCATAGTCGACGAGAAAGTTTTTTCTTCTACACAATCAAAGATCACCTCAGACAAACTTGTGCTGCGATTTGCAGCCACTTACCATGTCTGAGCTGTGTGTACTGGGCTCATCTAATTTTTGTGTTTTGAACTGGGTTGAAATGAAAAAAAAGAAAAAGAAAAGCACAGTGTAAAAACGGCTCTCACCGTTCTGACCTTGTTCCGATTCCTCTACATCCCCGAGCGTAACACGATACGCTCCGCTGAACTAAACAAACAAGACAGTGTGGAAAAAGGTCAAAAACAAAGAAAAAGAGTGTAAAAGAGGCCCAGTAGACGAAGTTCTACCGTGCTTCTCTTATTAACACTTATTTCGTGTATTTCCAACCTATATTAACCCACTCCCTTGTCGTAAATGAGCAGATCAGTGAAGCGTGTCATGCACGTCGGCGCCTAGTACACACACGCATTAACGGGTTCCAAAGAGTGAGAAAAATTATTTTTCTTTCTTGGTGAACGTAATTAGTGAGCACCAGCGTTCGTCTTGGCGTGAGAGCGGGCCGTCACGGCGATCTTCTTCACCGACGGGTGGATGGAGCGCTCGATCTTGTCGGCCTTCTTCTTGTCGTTCACGACCAGCGTGTAGAGGTAGCGGCTGCAGCGCACCTTGAACTTGGTCGCGCTCGGGTTCTTCTTGACCTTCACGCACCGCGCATCCTTGCGGGAGCAGATGGCGAGGAACTCCTTCAGGGTCTTGATCTCACGAGGCATGATGATGAGAGGCTACTGAGTTGTGAAAGAGAGAGAGGCAACGAGGGTAGAAGAGTATCGAAACGTGAGTTCGACAAAGTTGTGATACACGAAAGATGTGTCGAGAAAAGAAGAAGAAAAAGGGGGAAGTGAAGCGCAAATGAATGAGGTCGAGGGCCAACGAGAGGAGAAATTATGAAAGCGAGATCAAACTGTTAAGAAGTACAACTGAGAGGAGACCGTCATTGCTTCTGCTTGCGTGTGAACCTACTGACAAGAAGCTAGCGAAAAAGTAGGTTGCGCTCAACGCACAGAAGAACCAGGAAAACAAGCAAACAAAACTAATACGGGGGGAGGTGCTCGCGCTGCTGTGATCGAGCGCGTAGCGATGAATGCGACCTGATGTCTTACAATTATCTAAAAGCTTTTAAAGTGTTGCTTTGGTCGGCGACCGTAAGAAAGAAATCCGTTGCCTTCCTTATCATGCTTTGTTTATGCTTTACTTGTGTATTGCCGTTAAGGGCCATAAATAAAACAAAAATCTTAACAAACTCAAACAATAAAAAAAAGGTGATGAAAGGGCTTTAGAAATATGCTGGGCCTGCGAGCGGCGATCTAGTACTTTATCAGCCGAGCTAGCTCACGGAGAACTTCCTCGAATTTGTTCTCCATCACTGTCTCCGCCCCAGCCGCAAGGCGGTCCTCTCTAATCGCCTCACCGCGCTTCACGAGGGCCTGCTGCATCGCCGGCAGCGTCCACGTCCCGTTCAGCGAGAAAATGCGATCCGTACCGCGAAGCTGCGGCCGCGTCAGCACGCCAAAGTCCGCCAGGCACTCCACCTGCAACGGAAACCCATCCGCCCGCATCGCCGGAAAGTGCAGCTCCGTCATGAGTCGAGTGTACAGCTGATGCACCTCTTGCAGCTTCAGTGAAAGGGTTGGTGCGGCGCGGTGGGCGGCTGCCACGCCGGCATTTGGGGTCCGGCTGGTGCCGAGGCGGCCGCCGACGCTGGTCATGGCGTGCGTGCGCTCCTCCTGCCTCCGCAGCGTCAGCACAACGATGCAGCTCAGGACGTAAAGGGTCTGCTCCGGCAGCGTACCGACGTAGCGGTCAATGTCGCTCTCCACCTGAGTGCTCTGCAGCAGCCGCACACTCTTCGCCAGAGTCATGACGCCTGACGATGACGTGGAAGACGAAGACACGGCTGTCGCCCCGCCGGCATTTCCCATTGTTGTCGTCGTTGTGGCGGCCGCCGCGGGCAGTGCGGTGGAGCTTCGTGTGGATGAGGACACGCTCGTGCTGCCGGCTCCGCGCTCCGGCACGGACGCCGCGGTGTCACGGTGACCCGAGCCACCGTGTGCCGTACCATGCCTCATGTCACCGCCAATCCCATGTGTCCTAGACCCGCCGGCGCTGTACGTCTCCACGGCCGCCTCCAGCTTCGCAGGCAGATTGCGTGAAATCTCCGATAAAGCAGTCGTCGGCGAAGCTGTTGAACTGCTCTTGCCACTCGTGACTGCTGCCGCGGCGTCAGCAGATGCCGAGCGGCGAGTTGAAGCGCTTGTTTTCTTTTTCGAGGCTGCTAGCATCGCGTCGTTCGCCAGCTTTGCGTTCGCCTTCGCCTCCGCCACCTCCTCCCAGGCAACGGAAACAACGCGGTGACACATTCCAATCACTTGACGGACATCGCCCGAGTACTCAAGTAGAGCTTTGCGAGCGATGTAGTCGTACAGGCGCGGCTTGATGTCCACATCTGCTGCACGTACAGCAGTCGGCGCTGCTGTTGCTGTTGCGCTATTGCCGCGCCCCGAAGGCGGACGGCCTCGTTTCCCAACACTGCTGCTCCTATTGCTGGTGTCTGTGGCAGCACCGGAAGCGGAAATCAACTCGCACCGGTGCAACTCCGCACTCGCCGCATCAGCGCCAATGCGCCGTAGCTGCTCTTCACTGTAAGGCTCGAAGAGCAGCGCTTCCAGCATCATCTGCGGCACGTGCACAAAGGCGCGCTGGTTCGAGATAAAGATGAGCGCGAGCTGGCCAGGCAGCTGGTAGGCAAGCTCGGCGAGTTGGGCCAGAGTCTTCGCGCCGCCGCCCCGCACGTACTCCACCTCGTCCAGGGCCACCACGTGCAGGGCACTCTTCATTGACTTTTTTGCAGACAACGAGGAGGACGCTGCACAGTTGTTATTGTAAACATTGGGCTTGCCATTGATTCGGGCAAGTTGCTGCAGGAGCGCATGGGTGGCGTTGTCATTGCGCGTACACGTCGCTTGAATGCTCTCGCAGATCGCTTCTACCAGCAGTGGGCCGCTGACGTCGGCGCAGTTCACGTAGTGCCCAAAGAGGCTGCGAAGACTGGTGGACTTTCCAGCCTCCACGAACACCTCGGGGTAGCGTGTCTGGAAGTATGCCAAATGATGCGGCGTAAGCGCCACAGTCGAAGCTGCTGCTGTGGTGTCGTCGTGTTTTGCCGAGCTGCGGGTGCGCATCCGGGTGGTGACGCCGTGACCACGCGTCGCGTCAACGTCCTCCTGAACTTCCTCGCGAGCGCGCTTGTGCGTCGGGCGGGCTGGGCCGGCGGCAGCCAACGCACTCGCCGTGGAATCCTCGCTCGCCGCCATGCTTGGGCGGCCAGACGAGGCAGGAGACGACGAAGCCGACGTGGCGATGGCAGCGCTGGAAAAGAGCGTCGCTTCCACCACCGTCTGCGAGTCCTCGCCTTGGGCGTTGGTGGATAATGTGTACGCTGCGTTGGCAGCCGTGGACAGGTCAGGTGTGGTAGAGGAAGAAGAGGTGGTGGCGTGGCTGAGAGCGGAGGAGAGAGTGGGGGACGGCGTGAGACCCGCGGCGCGGCTGCTCAGCTGGGCAGACGAACGAGGAGTGCAGAGGTCGCTGCTCAGCCGCTGCTTTTCGACTAATTCCAGGTCAGGCGTACACCGTGACTCACTAGCGAGCCTCGCCGTTTTTGAAGGTGCCGATGCAGCCTCCATTGCCTGCCACCCACGCTCCTCCAATGAGCTGCGCTTCAGCAGGCTGCGTCCGGTTGCGTCACACGGCAGCACGCGGCCTGACATGGCACGCAGCGCACGCTTCACCGTCGACGTCTTGCCGCAACCACAGCCGCCGCAGACGAAGAGGGCTGTGTTGGACTCGTGCGACCACCGGCGAGCAACGTACGAGACCACGGCTTCGTACTCCGCCTCGCGGCCAACGTGCGGGGCCTCTTCGAGAAGAGTTTCTGCAAGATGCACCGCGTCAGCAGCTGACGCCGTTGCTGGTGATTGTGCCTGGGCTTTGGCGGTCGTTGAAGCCACTACTCGTGCCGATACCGTACGTGGTGGCATGACGGGAGAAATATTGTTCTATTGGAAAAGTAAAATGTATGTACCTCACTCCACGGGAAGAAACAGGTTGATAAAAATAAACTTGCCTACTAAAAAAAAAAATTCCTACGGAATATCGAGCTCTATATCTTAATCAAGAGTTGTGGTTGTATGCTTGCGAAAATTTTTTTTTCTTTGTTTCCTAACCTCAAGGCAAAAGGAAGGCAGGCAATGGTTCTATACGACTGATTGTGCTTTGTGATAATTGCAATATTAGATGTCTATAGGTAAAAAAGAGAAGGGAAACAGAAACTGATCTATATCTGTGCGTTCTATGCAAGTGCACGAGAAAAACAAAAGAGGGGAAAAAACAGAAAGAAGAAAGTGTATACGGGTTGCAAAAAACGCAACGTGTTAAAGCTGATAGCAAAAAGCGTGAAGACTTCACAGATGAAGATCTATGTGAAATACGACAAACGAGCGTTGTATGAAATTAATGTTTGATGACAAAAAAAAAGAAAGCAGTAATTGTATGCTGCGTCAAGTCTGCAGAGTGAGAAGCAAGATTTGAGAGATGATTTTCAAACAAAAAAGGAGAGAAAAAAAAATTGGAATTAATGGCAAAGAACTATAGTGAAATACGTGGTGATAACATGACGCTACAGCGATTTTAAAGGAAAAGAGATATGCTGCATACATCGAGTAACGAAGAGGCGCTAAAAAAAGCATTGCATAGCAAAGCTCCAGCAGCAATGGTGAATAATCAAAACCGCCAATAGCCAATGCTTCGTTTCGTCGTCTTCCTCTGCAATGAGAAACAGTTCCCGCTATTTTTTGGGTTTACAGGCTCGTTCATTTTTTTTTATTGGTGCAACTGGCAAAGAAAAGCAATGAGGCAAATACATTTACACAGCTTATAAGGTTTGTCAGGAAATTGGATTGGCAAAACAAGACAACAAACGACGCATAAAACGTCGGAGTCAGATGTTAAACACATTTTTGTTTCGTTTGATTTCTTTTTTACGTTCGTGTGGACAACATTCCTTGACTAAACAGCCACGACAAAAAAAAGAAGAAAAAAATCATACAAGAATGGAAACAACAGGAGCACATGTGTATGCAAGAAAAAAGGGGCAAAATGATCACGAAAAAGCAGCAAATGACGTTCAAATATGAGGAGACAACAAAGTATGCGAGCAGTGCCGCACCTGATCAGCAAACCAGGTCCGGTGAAGAGACACAGAAGATATAAAACTATAAATGGTGAACTTTGTTTCTCTCAATGCATCAAGAAAATGAAAGAGCGCTGAAGAGAACACGTGGCCACGTGGCATGGCAAGAAAGATAAAGCGATATCGGAACCGTCCACCAGACCCGTCTCCCGAAACACTTGCTTCGACTACACACGTTTCGGTCTCTTCTCTAGAACACCGTCAGAGCATCGAATGCGGCGTAGAAGAGGAGCATCGGGTACAGCACCAGATAGCGCTGCTCTTCCATGCCCAAGCCCTTTGCCACCAGCACCGACCCGCACCACGCCGACCACAAAATCATCAGCAAAGTCAGCGGCAGGAGGCTACGACGTGTAAGCAGCAGCGAGCAGGGCGTGCGCACGACCGCCAGCAGCACCGTCGGCAGCAGACCGTAACCCACCGTGCTGATGACAAACTGCAGCGGGGCACCGCCGCCTTTCGGCTGCATCAGATAGAGCAGCACCTTAAAGAATCCAACACCGAGTACGAAGAGGCCGTAGATGGCACTGAACTGAATTTTGCCGCGCAGCGACAGAATGAGGGCGAGGGAGAAGGCGAAAAGGATCGGCCCGGCCAGGTCGGTGTCTTTCGCAGCCTCTACACTCATCGGGCGGAATGGGTTCAGCACGCCTCGCGCCTTGTCGAGAATGTGCCGAGGAAAAATGCCAAGCTCCTCCAGCAGCGGCAGGTCGTCCTCCGGGTTGCCGAAGCGTAGCTGATGGATGGGCCGCTCGCGCTGCACGCCACCGGCGTCATTTGCGCCGCCCTGCTGCCCGCTGCCGCCCCCGCCGGCGTTGCCGTCGTCGAACGTTGGGATCACCTGAGCC
>MDUD01005690.1:33395-54059 GCA_002216565.1 Crithidia mellificae | reverse complement strand
ACACTGTCTTTGCTTCGTCTATAGCGCTCACAATGTGTTGTCACGGCAAAGAAGGTTTTCTTCACTCTAGTATGACAAGCACCGCGTATATATTGGGAAAAAAAAGGAGGAGATATGCGAAAGCAGAGGCAATAAAATAATCTTATTCCTTATTAGCAATGATAATAATTAGAAAGACCCAACAAAGAAGAGAAGTTGTGTTGACACTTTGCATTAACATAAAATACTGTTTTTTGTCGTTACGTTTTGTTTTTAATGCAGGCTTAGCGTACAAACGACAAAACGATTGGTAGAAAAGAAAAAGAAAAGAGATGCAACTAACGGACTATTGCTGGTGGACAAGCGTCAAGTGGAAGCAGAGACAAAGAAGGAAGGTTTAAGCAATTGCCATAAATCTGACTTTGTCAAAGACGCTTTCGGATTCACAATTGCACCTATTCTTTTCTTTCATCCTATGCAAGAAAAAGATGTAAGACGTGTTTCTGCTTTCAATCAGCCAGAAAGTAGAAAGGGTGAAAAATACCTTTTGAAAAAAAAGCATAAAACAACTACAGAGCAGCGTGTCAGCCTCCACTCCGCGCAATAATAATAATAATGGAATCAAGAGAAGCAGGTGAAAAAAAAAAAAACTGAGTAAGTAAGAACAAAGTCATCTAGAACAAAGGGGAAAAAAAAATACACTATAGTACAATATATTACAGTTTACCAAGAGGCAAAACAAAGAAAAAAGATTTTCAGAGCAGACGCAATAACGTCATCAAGACACCTAACTTTGCCACCAATCTACTTCTCGAAAACAGAAAATAGACTGTTGTTTTGTATGCCTAACAGCAATTAAACGAAATTGAAAAAAAAAGCCTTAGTAGTAAAAAGCAGATTGTGTATCAGCAAAAAAAAAAACCAAACCTCAACAGCTTCGACGTAAAAATACTCATGTCTGAAACACATTCGTGAACGCTAACAAAACCAGAAATGTATAGAAGCAGCTCCATGAGAAAACGCAGTCAATAGGTTCTGCAGAGTAGCGCGCTGCAATCGATTATTTGCACGGGAGACACAGACACAAATAAACAAAATACACACGAAATCAACAGCATTTGCCACAGCACAGTTTGCCCTTCTTTCGCCGCTCTTTCGGCTCGCTAAAAAACGCGGACTCCCGTTTGTCCAGGATGTGTTGGTACGTCGTTTTGCCCACAAAACACAAGTAAATGTGGAAGAAGAGCAGATGGAGCATGGGCCCAATGCCAAGGGCGACGATGGCGCACATAATAATTGGACCGACGCGAAAGAACAAGTTGTGGTGCTCCAGCTCGGCCCAGTGGCGGGCCAGCAGGCAGATTCCCGCCACCATCGCCGTCAACGTGCCCATGCAGGCCGAGGTGACAAAGGCGAAGAAAAGCTTGTAGTTTTTGCCGCCGACGCACATGTTCAGCCACTTGCAGTGATGGTCGAACTTGTCCACGCACTTGTTACACGCCTTGCAGTGCTTCGACTCCACGTGCGTGCGGCGGTGGCAGAAGGTGCACATCTCCCCCTCGTTGTCGTGGTCCGTGCAGTCCTTAAAAGAAACGAGGAGAAAGGCCGTGTAGAGGCTCACAATGAAGATGCTGCACACCACCGTAAACACGATGATCTCGGCCAGGCAATCCTTCTTGTCCTGGGTGTAGATGATAATGTAGCCCGTGAAGACGCTAGACCAGAAGAGGCCGATCACGATGAACTCAAAGACGAGGGCGGAGATCTGCAGAGAGTGCAGTGGACGCTCAAAGGCGTGCCG
This sequence comes from Crithidia mellificae, assembly GCA_002216565.1. Lineage (NCBI taxonomy): Eukaryota > Euglenozoa > Kinetoplastea > Trypanosomatida > Trypanosomatidae > Crithidia > Crithidia mellificae. Next base: position 52,279 of record MDUD01005690.1, on the reverse strand, counting down.
CCGCGCCTCCACGTGCTGCCAGCTGTCCGGGTTCGCGCGCGTGTTGACCAGGCACGACGCGAAGGGCTCCAGCTTGCGCGGCACCCACGGCTCGTCGTCTGACCACTCCTCCGCGCTGCTGAAGACGTTCCCTGCGTGCTCTTCCGCCTGCAGGTGGCTTCCATCCGTCTCGAGGGCGTTGCCGCGGCTGCTGCCGCTGCGGTCATGCACGACACTCGGGTTGTGCGAGGATCGGGTGCCGTACTTCTTCGGCACCACCTCCATCTCATCTTCAAAAGGGACGCTGGTGTCCACGGTGCCCAGCCCGGCACACTGAATTCGAGGCGCGGTGAGAGGGACGGCCACGGCGGCAGCGGCGGTGGTGGCGGTCGTGCTCGTGCCGCGCGCCGGGCTGTTGTGGTTCGACAAGGTGGACAGTAAGATGTCCCCGGCGCTCGCGGTGCCAACAGGGAGATCGACAGGGAGGTGCGACGGCGAGACGGCAGCGGCGTGGTGGGCATTGGCCGAGTCCTGCTCCTCGTTGCCGCCGCCAGCGGAGGCAGGGCTGAAAAGGTCTTCGCGAGTCGACGGTTCACCGAAGACGGACTCCACGCGCGGACGTGGCGGCTGCGGCGACGGCGGCTTCGGCGGTGGTGCCTGCGTTGGCGTCGCCACTAATGCTGGTGGGGGTTTGGGGGTCGGGGTAGGACTTAAAGAGACGCCGTTGCTCGAGCTCTTGTCTGGCACGTGATTGCCGTTGCTACTCAGCTGGATGTTGTGGTTCATCACCTCTCCCTTCTTCACACTCTTTGCGTTGTGGCGGCTAGGTGACGTGCGTGCCTGTGCACTGTCCTCACGTGGCAGCGAGCGGTCCGTGGAAGGGTTCCCGGAAGAGTCGTCCTCCAGCGTCGGGATCGGCAGCTCTGACGCCGCGGCAGTTGCCTTATTATTTCTGCTATTCCCCGTCCCACCCAACGCACCCGCAGCTCCGACCAACCCACCAGGGGGCGCGGCACCATTTGCCGACACTTGCAGGGCGGCTGCGGCGGACGGCGGCCGCGAAGACGGCGGCCCGGCTGGAGGCTCGGGTGAACGGCTGCCGCGGCCGGAGGCGCCACCGCTGCCGAGGTGTGACGGGTGAGGGCCTGCCACCGTGGCGTAGACTGCCGGGGAAGGCACCCCAGCACCCCCGCTACTGATACCACCACTTGCACCTGCAGCAGCAGCAGCAGCAGGAGCAGCAGTGCTGGTGAACGTTGTAGGAATCGAACCGGCGTCCTGTACAGCCGCCGCACTCATTGGAAACTCGCTGCTTGTTTGCGGGTGCTGCTGCTGCTGCTGCTGTTGTTGTTCTGGCAGCGTGCTCGGCTTGCGGGAGTTTTGTGGATTGCTACTGAGCGGCGTCGGCGTCCCTACCGCAGAGGCAAGTCGCTCGCCCTCGTGCTGCTCATCGTAGTCCGTCATCTTGATCGACTCGACAGTGCCGGCGTCGCGGTGATGCTGGTGGTGCGCACCGCTGCTGCTGCTATGTTTGTTGTTGCTGCCTTGCACGACGGCAGCAGCATCTACGCCGTCCGTTGCGGCACCCGCGCTATGTGACTTGGACTTGTGACGGCGCCGATGCGAAGTGCCCGCAGCAGCAGCAGCAGCAGCATTGGGAGCACTGGCATCCCCTGCTGCCGTTGCGGATCTCGCGGCGGTTACGTCCGCACCGGTGGCAGCCGGTGACGGTGTCACGTCGCGTGTTGCGCTTCCGCTCTCGCCGTGCGTGCGGTGATGGTGCCGGCGCCGCCGTCGAGTCTCCGTGCCATCTTGTTGTTGTTGTTGTTGTTGTGCGGGTGGGTGAGTCGGCGGTGTTTCTGCTGGCTGCGGTGATGCACCGGCAGCGCCGCTAGTAGACGGCGCTGCGCCCGCGCCATGGCTGGCTGGCGGCGCCGACGAATTAGGAAGACTACTCATAGATAAATTAGAAATATGGGAAAAAAGGTTTGAACCTAGCGGAAAAGAAAGAGATAGAGCTCTAATATGCGTGGTAAAAAAAAAAAAGGTAGTAAGAAAAGAACGTCAATTTGACAACAACTACAAAAAGAAAAAGTATTGATTGTAATGACAAAGGAGCAAAGAAGGAAGAGACGCTGTGGGCTAGTGAAACTAAAGTTGCTTTCAAAATTTCACGATTGAAAACAAGCGAGGAGCAAGGTGAAATAAGAGGCAAACGAACAAAACGAAAAAAAGCTGTCTATTTTTTTATAGAGCTGTTACTTATATAGAAAGGCAAAGGGAGAAGAAAGGGCGCAGCTGCCTCCTGCTGACCTCTTGCTGCTCACTAATAAGCGAAATAATATAAGCACCAAAAACGAAAAAAAAAGGTTGAAGGGCTACAATGATACCTTTCCAAATTAAAAACAACAGTTGCCTTTTAATTTAGAAAAAAGTTGTGCGTATACGTGGGTGCTTTCGTTCAGGAGGAAACTATAATAATGTACACCACACCTAATATGTGCGTGTCCGCAACAAAAGTGTATGAGACAGAGAAAGCACTGTACCGTACGGTACTGATTAAGGTGTACGCGATCCACAAAAGATGCGCTTGCGGCCAAGGGGAAGGAGAGAATGGAAAAGGACGATGTAATGAAGCAGGAAAGAGAAAGTCTTCATTCTACGTAAGACGTTACACAGTTTTGTAGCGGTTTTATATAGTTGGTTGCCTTCTAAAACTCACCCTGCTTTAGGTTTAATTCAGGGTAGCTTAACCTCGCAAGTGATGTTGATACGAGGAAAAACACTTGGCGATCATTCTGTATAAATTTAATTATTCGACCACTTATAAGCTGCTTAATAATCAAGCGGCTACAGCTCACCACTAGCAAAACTGTTGTGGCAATTGTTGGAGATTTAAGTTAGACAAGAAAGATTTTTTTTTAAATCGAGCAACAACGACTGTTGTATGAAAACAATCACAGAGAACGAGAAGGTGAAACAATGAAGGTGAAAGCAGCACAAGATGAAGGTAAACCAAAAGACCTATGAAGCTGAAAAAAAAGATGAAAATGATTGTACATGGCACCCACCACAAGAAACAAAAGCACAAACGACAGATGTGACAACTGGAAAATCAAGCACACGAGTTTCAAAAAAAAAAAAGGAGGCGAGAGAGAAATTAACGAAAAAACAGTGCAGGCACAATTGACAAATCACTTTAACTAAATTGGACACCATTAATAGCCAGCATAGCACATGATTCGTCACTTCCTGGAAGAAAAACTAATAAAATTTAGGTTGACACGTCGCTGTCGTTGCTGCTCGCGTATCCGGCCGTCCCGCCACTCTTGCTGTTCAGCGGCGAGTGCGAAGATATTGTCGAGTGCCGCCCAAAATCAGGCTGGGTCAGTGGCCCTTGCCCTCTGTCCCCGTCCACGATAGATTTACCATTCAACATGGCACACGGCGCCGGCAGCTCCGTCAAGGCACGCACGCCGGATGTGTTCCTCGTGATGTTGCTGCTGCTGTCGATCGCGCAGCCGTTTGTGCCAGCGATAGTGGGCGGCGTCTGCGAGGTGCTGAACCGCACCGCCTTGTTGTAGGCGTTAGTGTGGTAGCTCGCGCTGGCGGACGCACCACCCGTGCTGCTGCCGCCAACGCCCACAACAGCAGTCTTGCACGTGGAGTTGCGGGTGGAGCTGTGCTGCATGCCTGGCACCGCCGTCACGGTACTCAGATTTGGTGTGCAGGGGTCCGACGAGGAGCTGCCGGTGGATCTGCACGACGATGACGTGGGTGTACGAACGTCACCCGTCGTTGTCGCTGCTGGGGCAGCGTTGGCGCGTTGTTTTGTTTGTTGCTGCTGCTGTTCCCTTTGCCCTGGCATCTCCTGCACCGTTGGCACCGTCGTCACGCCACCGTGAGCCTCGTCTGAATTCATCGGTGCAGCAGCAGGATTGGTTGGCGTGGTGAGCCCTGGCGCGACGACGTGGTGCACCACCGCCCCCTTCACGCGGTCTGGCGGCGGTGACCGCTGCCGCGCCCTGCCACCCGCCGGCCACAGGAGCGACTTGCCCCCGCCTTGGCCGATGCGCAGCCCGCCCATCACCCCCTCCGCCGTCACCTGCGGATGGAACCCACTGGTGGGACTGCCACCAACAACGCCAACACCACCACCGCCGCCGCTGCTCTCGTCTGCTGAGAAACGGCTCGGTCCTCCGTTGCTGTTGAGATGCGCTCCGGCCATGAGACTGCCGCCACCGCCACCGATGAGAGTGGTCGGGGACATCGGGTCCTCGGTGGACACGGTGCTGCGCGGTGGGCGGTGGGCGGCCGTGGTGTTTGCCCCGGTGTACCACTGCAGGTCGTGTGGAACGGAGCTGGAGGTGCTCGGGGAGTTTGGGCTGATGGTGTCCAGGCTGCCTTGCGAGAGGACGGGGATGGGCTGAGAGGCCACGATGCCACAGACGGCCAGTCCCCTGCCATTTCCGTGCCCACTGCCATTCTCACCGCTACCGCTGCCGTGGCCGTCGAAGTTGCTGGTATGGGTGTTCGACGTGGTGACGGTGGTCGTGGTAGTGGTCGGAGGCGTGATGGTGGTCGGTGAGGGTCGACGCACGCCGCCCTCGCTGCCGATGCTGCTGCTACCGCTGCCGTCAAGCTGCGTGCCGCGACCACCCGCCACCTCTGGTCCGCTTACGGCGCCACTCGCCGTGTGCGGCGACTCGAGAGCAGCGTCCTGAGCAATGCGCGTATCGGCCACTGCCCTTCCCTCCCCTGCTGTTGCACCGGCAGCTGCTGCGGCGGCGTCGTCCTCCAGCGCAGGCGGCACACCGCCCTCTGCCGTGGCCGTGGCGGCGGCGGCGGCCATCGTTGTTTGCTTCAGCTGTGTCAGCGTCTGGTGCCAAATGTCGCGCGAGATCTGCGCGCGTGACCGCGAGGCCGCCGCCTTCGCTTCGGCTGTCGGCGTCGCTGCCGGCGTCGCCCCCCGCTCACTCGAGGACTCCTGCCGGCTCGTGCCAGACGCAAACGACGATGCGGCCGTCGTCGCGTTCGTATTCGTGCGACTCGTGCTGCGGGAGAACTGGCGGACGTCGTCGGTGGGTCCGCCCTCGGAGCGCTGCGGCTGCGTGAGCAGCGACGGCGGCGGCGGCGACGGGGCTGCCGGCATCGAGTGTGAGAGTTCGCTGTTGAGGCTTGCCAGACTCTCCGGCAGCACCCCAGGCGGGGCAGAGGTGCGGCGCTGGTGGTGCAGTACTCGGTGAATCGCACGGCTTAACGCTGCGTCGCTGGACGGGCTGCTGCTTCCCATGCCGAGCGGCGCGCTGCCGCTCATCATCGGGCTCCCGCGCGGCGGCGAGAAGAACGGCGAGCCCGCAAAGTTGCTGATGCTGCCGCTGTTGAACGTGTAGCTGGCGCCCATGGCAGAGCGGCCGGCACTGCCGCACGGGCCTGTCGCCGTGACGCTGGCGTTCTTTGGTGCGTCGACGACGGTGACGCGAATGGCGGCGGGCTGCAGCGAGGAGATGGGCATCGCAGACGGGGTGATGGCGGAGGGGCGCGTCATGGGCGTAGACGCCTGCTGCGACGTCGAGGCGGCAACAGCGGTAGTAGTTGTAGTAAGAAAAGTGGAAGCAGGAGCGGACCCTTCACAACCTGTCGCGGAGATACTAGAAGGGTTCAGCTGGGATGAGTTGCTGTTCTTGGCCGCGCCACGCAGGTCAGCGTCGGCCCGCACGACCTCTCCGTCGTCCACTTCGCTATCATCTGCGGATGTGGCCGAGGCGGAGTCAACGTACGCCGCCGCCGCGCTGCTGCTCGTGCTGTTGCTGCGGTCACTGCTGCCGTCGTCGCCGCCTCGACCTTCGCCCAACAACATCACCTTCTCCGTGTCCTCCTCCTCCAACTCTCGCGGGATAGAGAGAGGACCCTCCACGGAGCCGCTGCTGCTGCCGGTGCTGGGGCTGCACGAGAGCATTTGCGCCACCGCGACGGGCTGCAGCTGGCTCAGTTCGGTCACGGCGTCCACGCCTTCCACGAGCAGCGGCGGCGAGCCCGACAGAGAGACAGAATTCTCCGCCGCGGCGGTGGCAGCCGCGTCCGCAGATGGCGCTGAAGTGGTCGCCGCTGCTGCGTCGCTCGATGCCGGCGTCTCTGGCAGCAAAGCGGGTACACCTCCTCCCTCCTCTTGCGGTGGTGGCACTGCACGTGCAAAGGGAAACGTGGGATCAGCTGCGCTGTTGTCGCTGCTCGCGTCAGCTGCACAACCTTTCATCGTCGCCGTCTCCGTTGCGACCGCCGCCTCACGTGCGCTTGTGTCTACAGAAGTCTGGGGCGGTTGCGATAAAGGTGACACAGCCTTTTCTGCGCTCTCTGCCGCTCCCCGCACGTCATTCTCTCGCGCCGTGTTTGGCGACACCGTGAGGGCCGGCACCACCACATCCACCGACGTCGGCACCCTTTCCGCTACTTCACTGGCCGCAGCGGCTTTTCCTTTTTTCTCCGCGTCAACGTCCCTTTCCGATGGCTGTTCGCTGCACTCTGACGCGGTGGCCTCTGACAGTGACGACGGTGCCGGTGTGTTGTCTGGTGCTTTTTCTTCCCTTTCCCTCACAGACGCCTCCGTCTCCTCCTCTTCTTCCTCGTCTGCTGCCGGCGCGGTGGCACCGCAAGAAGGCAGCGCAGCAGCGTGATCACCCGTGTCCGCCTCCCCTTCATCTCCCCCCGCGCCTGCCCCTTCCGCGGGCGGTGAAGTCGCTGCCGTGTCCCCGGCGCTCGCCGTCGACGTCGCTGCGACGCTCACGGGTGCGTAGAAGACACCGGCAGGCGCGGGCGTGCTCGGGCTTGTGGTGGGTGGAAGTGAGGACAGGCTGTGGTTGCTCACCCCTCGGCCACCCGCACCCCCGCCACCCGTGCTCTCCTCACGGCCCTCAACCGGCGTCTTTTCTCCGTTGCTGCCACCGCCAAAGCTGCCGTTCCCGGTGTCCTCCAGCGGCTCCGTCAGCGTCCAGGTGTACGGCATGCGCTTCACCATCGTCCCGAGGTCGGCGCGCGCGCCCGCCAGCGTCACCCGCGTCGGCACGTGCCGCCACGGCGCGTACGGCGGTCTCGTGTGGTGGCCGTGCGCGCCGTGATGACCATCGCCGTGGTGGCTGCCGCTGCCGGCGCTGTGCGTGTGACTCACATGCGAGCTGCCCACGCTGCTGCTGCCGTGATGGTGGTGGTGGTGATGGTGAGGGCTGCCGTGGGTCGTCGGCGTGTGACCATCCCCGCCACTGCCTTCGCTTGTGGGGGTGTGCTGGTGATGATAAGCGTTGCCGCCACTGTCACTAATACTACTGTTGTTGTTATAATTGGTATGGTGGCTGTGGGGACTTGTGTGGTTGCTGCCCTCCCCGCCCGGGCTGCCGCTTCCGCTGGTGTGTCCGCTGGTGAGGTCGTCGTGGCTGTGCGGGTGGTGCTGGTGAGGGTGTGGGTGGGGGTGCGGGTGAGAAGGCGAGTCGGCGTGTTGCGGAGAACCCGGCTGACTCGTCTGCGCTGCTGGCGTGCCGTGACGGCCACCGGCTGCGGCAGCGTCCACGGCGCCGTCGGCGTCGTTGGCCTCCTCTCGCGTCTCATCGTAGGTCTCCGCGGACATAAAGGAGAAGTTCTCCACGTTCTCCTGCGCAGCGCACTCCGGGCACTGGCTGTGGCGATCCAGCCCGTCCAGCCCACGCTCGTCGCCGCTGCTGTTGCTGTTACTGTTGCTGTCACTGTTGCTGTTGCTGCTGTAGTTGCTGCCCTGCCGCACACGGCTTCGGCGGCGGCTACGGCGGCGGCGGCGCTGGAGGAGGGCGAGGGGGCTGCGTGCGTGGTGCGTCTCGTGCTGGCGCAGCTGCCGGTGCTGCTCCTCCTCCTCATCCTCATTGACGTCGTCGACGTCTTCGCTGTTGTCGCCCAAGTCGTCGGCATCCACGTAGGGGTGGATGACATCGTGGTGATGCTGGTGCAGCAGGCCGGCCGGTGAGCTGGGCAGCGGCGTGCCGTCGTCGCTCGTCTCCAGCTTTGTGCCGAGCAGACTGACACACTCGAAGGAACTCGTGCGTGGGCCCAGCATGCGTGTTTTGTTCTGTGTGGGTGGACTGGCCGAGGTCGGCAGCGGAGGGCGGCCGAGCAGCGCGGGGGATTTCAGGTGCGCCGAGGACCCACTCGACACGCCTGGGATGTCCGTCGTAGGCGTGGCGATGTGAGCGGACATGGACATGCCAGGGGCCAAAACGAGGTGGCTGCGCGGCATGGTGGGACTGCTGACGTCTCCACTGCTGCCGCCGTGCGGGTCGCTCCCCTTGCGACGTAGGCCACCCACCACACCACCGCTACTGAGGCTGCCACCACCGAGGCCATCGCGCTCGTCTGCCAGGCCATCCCCGCTGTGCCCGTGGGCGGCGCCGACGGAGTCCGCCGATGGACCTTTGCTGCGCAGCACGTGGTCGGAGCTGGAGTTGGTTGAGTCGCTCGACGCACTCGCACCAGCGACGCTGTCGTGCGACTGCTTCTGCGCATCCGCCGGATCCACCATGGACGGGTCCCACTCCTCCGCGTACATCGCCGTCATGGAGTCCTTCGACGACGTCACACCCAGCCGCGGCGCCACCTCCTCCTTGCGGCTGCCCATCACATCCAAGTCATCCACGTGTAGGATGTTGCCGTGCATGTTGCCGCGTGCGTCACGGGCGGTCACGCCGAGCATGAGCCGCAGCGTGCTACGCGACACGAGGTACTCCTCCTGCGACGGCTCGGCCCACTGCGACTGGCGGTACTGGAGGTGGTCCAGGAGGGAGAGGTAACCGCGGGCGGCGTGATCCGGGTTGCTACGGACATCCTCGCGCCACTTCCGCACCACCAGCGGCGTCCGCAGACCCGCCTCCAGCAGTAGCGCGTACTCGTTGAAGAGAAGAATGTGCCCGTCACGCGTGATGGCTGAGCTCATCTCGCGCTTGCGCGACGCCTTCTTTGTCTTCTTGCCGCCCCGTTTCGTCTTCCGGGTCTTCCCGCCAAGGCCCTCCCCGTCACTGTCGGAGCCGTCGCGGTCGCTGCGATTGAGCAGCGGCGACGGGCCTCCTCCTGCAGGTGCGGGCAGTGAGCCGCTGCCGTCGGAGGAGAGGGTGACTGAGGAGGCAGAGGACGAGGAGGAGCACGCCGACGACTGCGACGAAGACGACGAAGAGGTCGACGAACCCCCGTCACACGAGGCCGCCGTCGACGGCAGCAGCGACGACCCGGGCGACACAAACGAATCCGACGTCGCATCGCTCATCCGGCTGCTCGGGCGGTCGTTTACCGGCGAGGAGCCGAGCGAGGACGACTCCGGCGAGCTGACGGCGCTGTTGGTGGACGAGGAGAGCGGCGTCGTCGAGCCTGTTCGCTCCACCACCGCCATGGCCCCGTCGTGCAGCGGCTCCAGCATGCTCAGCTGCGCCTCGTAGAGGAGCGTCAGCAGCTCGTTCGCCACGACGGAGCTGAGCCGCGGCTTCTCGCACAGCAGCACATCCCCCATGGCGTCGAGAATGGAGAAGAGGGAGGTGCAGACGATCACGTGAATCGGCACCTGCACCGCCGTTCGCGACTTTCCCAGCAGCGCGGCGGACAGCAGCTCAAAGTCGGACTTGCCGAAGCAGAAGGAGTCGACGAAGGCCCGCCGGTAGCTCTCCTTCTCGGTCATCGCCGTGCCGTTGGTGTTCGTGCCGTCGAAGGAGCGCCCGAGTGGGTCGGCGCCGATCGAGCCCGGGTTGGAGTCGTCCGGCTGCGGTAGCAGGAGCTGGTCACGCATCGCGTCAGACTGCCCTGTGGTACCCATGCGGCTGCTGTTGTTGTTCGTGTTCGTCCCGGACGGCACCGCGAAGGAGGCGAAGGTGGCGGTCATGGTGTGGCTGTTGCGGTTGCTGTCAAAGTGGCTCTGCGCGGCGCTGTTCTCGCCTGTCTGTGGGTCACTCGTGGTGTTCGCCATCGAGTTGTTGTTCACCGTGCCAAGGTTATTTCCAAACGTAATGTTGTTGTTGTTGTTGTTGTTGGTGGTGGTGGGTGTAGAGGCTGCACCCCCTGCCCCACCAGCGAGGCTCACCGGCGCGGGTGATACCCGCCCAAAAGGATCGACCGTGTACAGCCCCGGTGTCGTCGGGGTGCCGTTCGCCGTGTACGGCGCCGTCGCGGTGGTGAAACTGCCGTTCGGGTCCTCGGCGATGTCGAGATCATTCAGCAGCATCCGCCGCTCGTCGGCTTCCCACCTCTCAAAAACCTCGTCCAGCCGCTTCACCTTCTCGTGGTTGCCGATCTGCACAAAGTGCTCTCGCATGCGATCGTGGTACTCCATCATACGACCACGCAGGTGAAGGCGGGCGTTGCGGATGTTTACGTAGTGCTCGAAGGGCACCGACACGTCGTACGTGCCGGCCCGCGTCAACGTCCGCGCACTCAGCAGCACACACTTCGCCCAGTGCAGGGAGAGGCAGCGGCGCATCGTGCGCACCTGCGCCGCCTCCGACTCGTCGGCCGGCGTCGCCCCGGTGACGACGGCGGCGGGGGGCGGGATGAAGGCGTATGGCTTTGGCCGCGGCACGTGCCGCATCGCCGAGGACACAATCGACGTCGGCACGTTCAGCTGCGCCGCCAGCAGCGGGGCGAAGCTGCGGTCCGGGCCCATGAGTTGTGGCGGGCCGGCGCCGACGCTCCGCCCTGCTGCCGCTGCCGCCGCCACGGCGATGGCGGGTGAGGAGGAGGCGAAGGACCACGTCAGATTCGCCGCGCCGCCCCCGCCGGTGCCGCCGAAGCCGCCGCCACCGCCCATGGCGCCTCCACCACCGCCGGGGCCGCCCGCGCTGACGGCGACGGATTGATGGGCGTGTGCGGCGAGCTCCGACAGGCCACGCATCATCGCCTCCGTGAACGGCGTGCTCCACGTGTTCGTCAGCAGCGGCGTGCGCAGCAGCCGGGCGGAGGTCTGCGAGAGGGTGAAGGCGTACTGCAGCACCGCCTGCGCCACGGTGCGGCCGCAGTTATACTGGTTGTTCTCCGCCACGCACCCGATAACTGTCATGAGGGGGTGGCAACGCGTAAAGCAGGCGGCCAGGATGTACTCCACCCGCATGTTCGTTGCCTGCCGCTCCGGCTGCTCCGGCTGCGCTGGCGTCTCGCCATCGCTGTTCGCGCCGGCGCTGCCGCTAGCGTTCTTCTCGTTGTTGTGCCGCGTCAGCGGGGTGTCGCCGCCCATCACGTCGTCGCCGCACTCGAAGCGGTTGACGTTCCACCGCCCCGACGACTGCGCGCTGCTGTGGCCGCTGTCCGAGGCGTTAGACCCCTGCTCGCCGCCCAGGCTGCGCCACCCGCCATCCGACGAGCGGCCGTCCTGATCGCTGGCGTCGATGCTTTGCGGGTTGGTGCTGCTGAAGCTGCTGTTGGCGAGGCTGAAGCAGTCGAAGCTGCTGTTCGTGTCCGCGACGCCGGCGGTGTGTTGGCGCTCCTGCTGCTGCTGGTGCTGCCGCACGTCGGCGCCGCTGCACCCGCCAAAGACGTAGTTGAGGACCCACTCGAGGGCCATGCCGCCACGCGAGCCGGGCGGGTGGGCGGCGAGCAGGTCCGGGGTGAGGACGTGGGCGAGCAGCATTGTCGCCTGCGAGGTGAAGACGGCGCCCTCCGCATCAATCACGCGGATCGACTCCTCGGCAATCGCGGAGTGGTGCGCCGCGAAGGCGATCGCGGTCTTCTTGAGCACCTCCAAGTTGTCATTCGCCGCCACCAGCAGCATCTCCTCGACCTGGTGAAAGCGCTGGCACTTCGGGCACGCGTAGGCCGCCGCGGTGCCGCGCGCCGCCACCAGCGAGGGGGCCTCCGACTCGGTCGGGGTCACAGGAGAAACGGCGCTGCTCGAGCCCTTCTCGCCGCTCCCGCTGCTCATGGGGTTGAGAAAGCGAGGGGAGGGGAAGCAGTCACTGCCGGACGTGGTGGCTGACACGACGGCGAAGGAGCGGTTGGTCGCTGCCGTCGTCGTGGAGGCCGGGGCGTGGCGGCTCTCGTGGCTGTACTCCTGCAGCTGCTGCTGCACCGTCGTGATGGACAGGAAGGTCTGCGTGAAGGCGTGCAGGCAGTGACGCACGAGCAGGTCCAGCGGGGGTTCGTCCGCCTCCGCATCCATCTGCATAATGTACGCCTCGTCGTGGCCTTCGTCCCCGCCGTGGTCGGTGTCGAAGGAGGAGCAGGTGTCGGTGCGAAATTCAAACATGGAGTTGCGCAGCCCGCCGTTCTTGCTCGTGCGCTTGCGGCGACGGCGCCGCCTTTGGAAGCCGCCGATGCCGCCACCACTACCGCCAGCGGCGTCGAGGAAGCTGTTGTTGCCCGGGTTGAGTCCGCTGCTGTGCGTGAAGTAGCCGCCGCCCCTCTCTTCGTCCTCGTCCTCGTCTTCGCCACTATCGTTCTGGCTGCGGCCGCGGCGGCCCAGCCGGCCCCCGACTCCGTCCTCCGACCCGCTGTGAAAGCCGCCGTCCTCGTCGTCGTCCGTCTCGTCCTCGTCCTCGTCGTCGTCGGCGCTGCTGCTGCTGCTGCTGTCGCGGCGCAGCCACGGCGGCGTGTTCGATCGCCCTGGTTTGGTGCGGTAGATGTACGACTGCACGAGAACGAGCGACACGAGGAGGGACTCGAGGACCATGAGCGCGTGGCGGATGCGGCGGCAGTGCAGCTCCAGCAGCGTCTCCAGCTCAACCACGCAGGTGAAGGTGGTGCGCTGGTTGGACGACGGCGGCGGCGCCGGCCGCGGCGGTGGCGGTGGCGGCAGCGTCGACGTGGTGGGGTGGTGGGCCGTCGCAGAGGCCCCGTTTGCGCTCCCCTGCGTGGGCGTCGCGTGAAATGGCCGCGCCGGCGCCATGTAGGAGGCGTGAGGGGCCAGCGGTGGGGCAGGCGGGCCGCCGCTGCTGCCAGACCCGGCAGCCGCAGCACCGGCATTTGGGCCGTAGTCGGCAAACTCCGACAGCGGGTGCACCGGCGTTCGCACGAGGCCGCCCGTGCCACTCGCGCCACCTGCACCGACACTGCCGGACTTGTTGTTGAAGCTGTTGCTGGTGCCTGTGCCTGTACCTCCATGCGTCAGAGGTGGCCGTGCGGCACTGGCGCTGGTCGGAGAGGAGGTGTGGGCGGTGGCAGACGTGAACCCCGCCCCCGCGACCGCCAATGCGCCGGTCGTTGTCTGCAGCGGCGGCGCACTGCGGTGGCGGCGGTAGTGCTGAAAGTGCGGCGTCAACTCCTGGCGATCCGAGCCGGAGCTGTTCGACGTGGTGCTCGAGGCACCCGTGTTGTTCACGCCGTCCTCCTCCTCGTCCTTACCCTCTCCGCCATCAACAGCGTCTTCCACAGAAAGGGGGGACGCGGCGAAGCGGCGCGGGGAGTAGTCAGTGCTGGAGGGCAGCCGTCGAGCTTCCACCGAGACCGTCCGTGGCTGCCGGCCACGTCGAGCCGCATTCGTGGCGACTGCCGCCGCCGTTGTTGTTGTTGTTGTTGTTGTTGTCAGCAGTGGTGATGGCAGGGCCTGAGGCTCCGCCGAGGCGGCGAAGTCCCGCACCGAGTCGTCCGTGCCGGACGGGGTGCTGGTTCGGCGAATCGGGCTGTTCACCGGCGCCGGTGGCTCCAGCAGCTCGTCATCGACGGCGCGGCGCACAACGTCCTCCATCCACTCACACGAGGCGTGCAACACGCGGCAGACCCACCGCACCAGCCGGCGGTGGTCGTCGTAGAAGCCGCGGACGGTGTGGACGTCCCAGATGGGGCCGCACGCCGCGGTGACGGCCTCGGCCGAGCCCTCGCGCACCCGCGAGCGGTCGCCGCAGAGAATCTGCAGGGCCAGGATGGACAGCTGCATCTGCTGCTCTCGTGTGAGGCCCTTGTCGGCAGAGCTGCCGGAGGGGAAGGCGTTACCGCGCGGGCTCTGCGACCGGTCCCGTGCTGCGGTGCCGTGGTGGTTTGGATGGAGGTGAGGCAGAGGATTGCCGTTGCTGTGGGAAGGCGCACCAACACCATCAGGAACGGGGCTGTGCTCTGGGCTCCTCGTCTCCCGCTGCGAGTCATCGCTGAGACTGGCGTCGCCGCCGCTGAGCAGCGAGCTCGCGCAGCCGTCCGCGGCGGAGGTGGCGAGGCTCACCTCGGAGCTGTCGGCAGAGCGGGGGCGACCCGAGCCGTGGCGCTGACGACGTCGACGCTGGTGCTGGTGCGGGTGGAGGTGCGCAGTGGATAGAGTCAACGAGGAGGCCTGTTGCTGCGCATCTCCGTCGCCGTCGTCGACGTTGTCCTCGTTATCGGCGTCACTCGCCTCGTCCTCGTTCTGCGAGCTGCCGCCGTACGACGACAGACGCTCGGAAGAGCGCAGCGCATCTGCGTCCTCCTCTCCTCTTTTCGACCCCCGCAGCCCTGCTGACTTCTTTTGCGGTCGCCGATGCGGTCGCCACTTGCACAGCGCAAGACGGAAGAGAAGCGGGAGACGGTGGCGGAGGTATTTGGTGGCGTAGTACTCCCCTCGCAGTGCCTCTGCGCGGAAGTCGTCGTGAAGCAAAATGCCCACGACATCTTCGTGCACGTGGTAGTGGCAGTTGTGCAGCGCCATCAGCGTCGACTGCAGCTCCGCGTCGCGCGCACCAAATGTTCTACTAACGAACATTTTTGGGCTGTTGTTGTCACAGCTTTGGCGCTGAGATCTAGTAGATTATTAACAATTAGAGAGAAAACAAAAAGAAGATTAGCCAATGGTGATGAAGCCGCTTACTCAACTCAACAAAAACAGGAAAAAAATTCAGGTTAAATTCAAACAAGATAACGTGCACGCCTATTCATAAAAGGTGAAACAATAGTATACAGCGGTGTCTCTTCTACCTTAAAGCAGGCTGCTTTCTTTTCAAAGCTCGTTGGTTCCACACAAAAGCACAGGCAAATTTAATGTTACAGGAACCAATACGTGATATGTAAAAGCTCGGAACTACACTAAAAAACCGAAGATGAAAAAAAAAAGAATGAAACAAAGCAAACGTCAGCGCTGCAGCACTTCAAGCCACAAGTACAATACCACTTGCAGGCGTTACAGCTACGGTCAACTGATCAGAGAAAAAAAAGCTCAAGAGTCTATTTACCGAGTCGTAGAGAGAGAGTAAAAATTGTTGTTGTTGTTGTTTGAGCACAAAAATAATGTCGCCAGAAAAAAAAATTGAAAAAATTTAGAAAAAGGCACGAGTAAAACGGTCAGAAACGGCACAGTTGAAAATATGAAAGTGACGAAAAACAGGAACGAAAACCGGTACAAAGCTATACCGTTTTCGATGAGCAGAGGAGTCGTACGTAAACAAAAAAAAAAATGCAGAGCAAGAAGAGAAATGGAATGGAAAAAAAAAGTTTAAATTGCCAGTTAACGAGGGAGAACGTGCAACTGCGGTAAGACAGTCCCTCCTGGCTATTCAACAAGCGGGTGATTTAGTTTCGTCAAATAATAAAACAAAAAGGGGATGAAAACAAAAAAAAAAAAACGTCAACAAGAAGCAAAAGAAAAGATACCGAGTTTTTCGTCTTAAAGTGTAAAGCCACAACGAGCACGGCACAAAGTGTTGCAGAAAGAAGAGGGAAACTCAGTCAACAATAATAATAATAATAAATAAAAATGCGCGATTGTGAAGCAGGTGGTAAGGATAGGGAATAGAAAAAAAAAGAAGAAACTAATGCCGTGTGTGAAGAAAACGCAAAGACTTAAAAGAGAAAAAAAAAACAGAATCGAAATAGAAGTAGTTGGGAAAAGGTTTATGATTACGAAACTGTAAAAAAAAAGAGGGTTTTGAGCAAGGCACCAAGTGGTTTTACACGCGGAAAAAAGACAAAAATGCAATCGTGACGACAAGCGAAAGTAAACTAAAGAAAGAGGCGAAAAGGGGTAAAAAAGAACAACAACTAGTAAACTTTTAGCAGTAAAAAAATGACACTAGTTGTGTTGAGAGTTTTTTTTTTGCTTATTGCTTTTGAAAAGACGAAGAAACCACTAGGCGTGCCTGTATATCTTTCTTAATCCTTTGTCCTTTTAATGCAACTTCGAACTACAAGGCAAAAGCTTTTTTGTTCTTCTTTCGTCTTCGCTGTAAACTTCTTTAATGATATTAATTAAGCTTAGTAAGTTTCTTCTCCTTTTTCTTTTGATATGAATATATGTGCACCGCGCTTCCACAAATCACGTGTTTGATGTTGTTAACCTGAAGCTATCACTGTTTTCTTGAAAGAAAAGATAACAATTCAAGTTGATGATTACAACAAATGACCTCTACAAAAAGATAATCAATGTCTCGAGATGAGAAAATAAAGGTTGTGACTGGAAGATGGTGTTTGCGCTCCACGATGGAGAAAACGTAGAATAAGATATATAAATTTAAACTTCAAACAGAAAAAAAGAAATTTTGGCGTTTTAGCTGCGGAAATTATAACACTAGTCGCCCGACACTTGATTAAGGTAAAAAATAAAGATGTGCCCGACGACAAGAAAAAGAACAAGCGAGAGACGAGAAAAATACTCTCTCGACAGTTTTGTCACGTTTTTGTTGTTGTTTTGTTGTTGATCTGGCTTTGTGCAAGCCACACTTCGCTTCTCCGATTCAATTGCTATCCACCAACAAAACAAGAATTAAAGAAAAAAAGGGTTTTTGTCTGCTTGTTTTAGTGTTCGTTTTAAAGGTGTATGTTGCTCTCGCTATATTGCAAAGAATTGCCTGCAGGAAGAAAAAACGTAGACTGGAGAGTGCGGCTCTATGCTTGTGTATTTTTGATTCTTTTACGTAACCGTAAAGAGCGAGGAAAAAAAGCAATGAAAAACTATAGAGTGCAATTAAGATTAAACGCTTGCCAGCTTGCCAAAGCCTTTCATGCAAGAAAATACAGATTCTTTTTTTACACCAGTGAGATAGGATATAACCCTTGCCGCCTTCTTTCCTCCGTTTTTCCCTTTTACGCGTCTTTCCTTCCGTTCGGCACGGCTGCAGAACGAACAGACGCACGTCACCGGCTGTGAGGTGGAGAATACTTCGTTTTCTTTTTTGGCTTTGCTAATAAGGTGGAGAAGCCAGCGAGACTCGGAGAAAATCGAGAGATATAAAGAAAACTGATAGGACACAAGAAGAAGGGGCGGAAAAAAAAAGGGGGAATAAGGGATGAGAAGAAAAAGTAAGAAACAATTTAGATAATAGTAAAGCCAAAGCAGCTGTGATGCTTGTGTACTTCGATGATGGTTGACGATCTCTCAACCGCAGTAAAAATCCAGAGAGGGGAAAATTATATGGAAAGGAGACGCGAGAACAGAGAAAAGCTTACCTTGATGTTTCTCTACCTCTTCGCACGATCACACACCCCTCCAGTTCTATAACTAGCCGTTTCGCTGTGCGCTATGTAGGACGTGAAGAGCGAAATCACGGGAAGGGGTTGTGTGGGAGTGTGTGAGCAATACTAAGTGGTCAACCGAAGGTTGCAAAAAGAAACAAGTATAATAAGAATGCGGAAGAAAAAATGAAGGAATATCAGTGAAGTTGTCCCTATATACTTCATGATGTTAGGAGGACTTTAATGTCTATTTTTTTTGTTGCAACGGTGGCATATACTCGCCAAGGCAGATTACGCTGTCTTCTCGAATTTGCCTCGCCCGTGGCCAAGGCCCTTACACAAAAGCAAGCGTGGAGAAGCAAGAGAAACACAAAGCTCTTTCAACCCATGCAAGCACGGCTGCAGTGATTACAGAGTTGTGCCCTTCGTGTCTCTATTCTCTGCTCGCAAGCGTTAACACGCGTGTTTTCGAAAAAAAGCTGCACAAAAAACAAAGCTGAATTAAACCTACCTCGTCACAACAAAACGAATAGTGCCACTCTCTTTTTCTCTGTCGGACGCTGGAGACAACACGAGTAGTTTTGAGATCTTTTTCTTTAACAACAAAGCAATCGCGCTATTGTTTCGCATGTTTTTGAAGCTTTTTTTTTCGTTGGTTAAATGAACCATTAGTAGAACAATGACACAAGATCTTTTTTCTCCCATTGCATACAAAGGAAACACCGGTGCACGAACACAAAACAAAACGCCTTATTTTTTGTTTTGCTGAGAATAAAGGCGTACACGCTCACACATACACAAACAGATAAACGCAGAATAAATACACAAAAGACGCCTGTAAAAAAAATAACCTGAGAGGCTAACGTGAAAGCGTTACCCCCACGTGTCTCAGCAACAAGCGTGGAAGAAAAAACATTTAAAAAATCGGCAACGCCACAACAAGTCGCTGCACGTCAGCCCTCACAGCGCTATGCGTGTTTTGCTCCGCAGATACAATCAGGTGACACAAGAGAATTAGTTATTTAACAAAAACCACAAAAGAAAAGAGAAAAAATACCTTCATTTTTCTAACGCGCAAACTCAACGTCGAAAAGGGAGAAATTAGCGGAGACAGGTTGAAAATGAGGTGGAGTTGTTTTGCAGGACGTCGGCCATGATACCGGTGAAAAACAAAGGGAAGATCTGTTAAACGATAAGACTCCATTGAATTATCGTTTCAACCAAAGACAAAAAGGCTGAGAGCAGACTACAATGGTAAGAGAGCCGGAAGATAGAGGTGCAACCCATTCGCGATCACATTCGAATATTGAGCCCAGGAATGTGTGTCTTTTGGGTCTTCACATGCACCTCTCCCGTCGTCAATGCCAGAAAAAAAGAAAATTTAAAAACAAAAACGAGGAGACGTATCTGGTGCTGTAAAGTTAGCGAACAAAAGCACATGTTGCTTACTCGCGCCAGCTCCATGCTCTTTCCGCCTTTCAGTTCTCTTTTATTCCTTTACCATTGCTGCAAAAAAGACAAAGTAATCATGATAAAAAAGAAATTTCAGTCTTTCATTTGGTGGTCAATCC
>MDUD01005690.1:4833-30044 GCA_002216565.1 Crithidia mellificae | reverse complement strand
GAGCACAATGAATAAAACGTGTATGTGAAGAAGGAAAAGAGAATCTGTAAGAAAACAAGAAAAGACGGAATGAAGATAAAAAGAAAAAAAATGCACTATTTTGTAGTAGCAGTGGAATGACATCTATTATTGCTGTAAGTGAGCGGAGTTGGGGAAACCCGAAAGTTTTAATCGTGACGATAAACAAGAGAGAAGAGCTTGAAAAGCAAATCGAACTGCAACAAGGTAGTTGAGAGAGCATAGTGTATCTCCCGCACTGCACCTTGCACACGTAGTTCTTCCTAACGAGCTTTACTGTCAACTTAATACAAACACCCCACCCCAGAAAGAAAATAATATATAGAATCAACGCTCGAAGGTGTCGTTCCGAGCCGGCTGAACGGCGAACAACGTCATCAACCGTGCGTCCCCGCGCATCCACTGCAGGCACCGCTGCATGTCGGTGTCGCGCTCAAACAGCACAAAACACCCGCCGTAGTAGGGAGGGTGCAAAAAAGGACGAAAGCGCAGGACACCGGCAAACTGCTCTGAGAAAAATTCCTCGCGGCAGACGCGTTGGGCCAAGGCGAAGAAGGCGCGATCCTCCATCGTCATCGCACTTGTCGCATCCACGCCCTGAAGAGGGGAGAGGGGCGGTCCAGCGGGCAGCGAGCCCTCTACCCCGCTTATCTGCACACTGTGCGGCGGCGGCTGCTGTAGTTGCTGCGGCTGATCGACCGGAGACGCTAAGTTTTTGAGGGCAAGCGGAACAGGAAAGTTGTGAATCAGCTTGACAAAGAGCGTGCGGGATGGGAGGCGGCGGTCGGCGCGTCCGCGCACCATCGGCTGCGGTTGCCGTTGCGGCGTGCTGGCTGCTGGGTAACCACACCCTGCGGGAGTCTCTGACGGTGGCATGGTGGGGCTTACCCGCATCATTGCAAAAGTCGTCGTCGGTGTTGTCCCTGCTGCTGCTGCTGTTGAACGAAGAGCGTTGGCGGCGCTTGTGCTGGACATGCTTGGGTCCACGTAGGCGCTGATGGCATCGCACTCGGGTGAGTACAGACCGTACAGCTGCGCGGGCTCCGCAGTCCTGCTGCGCTCTTCGGACCAGCCGAGTCCAGGGGGAGTCTCGCGCAGACGCGGCGCGGGTGGCATCACGTGGCCTGCACTCCCACTCACACACCCGCTACCACCATCACCATTACCACTGCCACTGCTACTGCCGTATGCAACGCTGAAATTCGGATAGGGTGCTGAAGCATGCGCTGAAGCTGCCAGCTGCACCCCCTGCGACGCCGAGTGCACCGGTGATGTGGTGGAGCCGAACAGATAGGGCAGCCCAACACTGTCATTGCCGCTGCGACTAATGCCGTTGGTGTTTGTCGTGCTGTTGTACGGGTGATGATTGCCATCGTTGTTGATAATGTTGTAGCTCGCACCATCGACGTAGGCGGACCCACTGAAGGCGGTGATGTTGTTGTTGGCAGTGTTGGTGTGGTCTCGCACTGGCAGTGGCAGGCGGGCCCCCGGTGGGGTGGACGGCGGATGATGCGTTTCGTGTGTGTGTGCCCACTCCACCCGGAGGCACACGCTGCACCGCAGC
This sequence comes from Crithidia mellificae, assembly GCA_002216565.1. Taxonomy (NCBI): domain Eukaryota; phylum Euglenozoa; class Kinetoplastea; order Trypanosomatida; family Trypanosomatidae; genus Crithidia; species Crithidia mellificae. Next base: position 28,462 of record MDUD01005690.1, on the reverse strand, counting down.
AGCTGGGCGTACTGAGCCGGGTGGTGCCGTGTGGCCAAATAATCATCATAGGCAACCGGCAGGGCGGGAGTGCCGTCGCTCTGTTGTGGTGGTGGTAGTCCGGTTGGTGCTCCACACCCCGGCAACGCGACAACGTCTCTGCCCTCAACGCCGCGCGTGTACCCGCACAACTGTGGTGGTCGCTGCGCGTTTGGCGCCGCGTACACCGCCCCTCCCCCGGCGGAGTGGGAGGTCTGCACCATCTCCTGGATCATGCGCACGTTGTGAAACCACTCGAGCGCGGCGCTGGCGGAGTCGACGGTGTCGTAAACGGCGAACCCGACGTCGCGCTGGTGGGCCCGCTTCACCCGCACCGCGACTCGACCTTGCGGTGGGACGTAAGGGCACAGCTGCTGCTGATTTTCGATCCCAGGTGGGAGGCCGTCGATGAAGAGCGTCGTCGTCACGGCGTCAGTCGAGGAGGCAGGGAGAAAACCACCGGCGGGTGTTGTGACAGCTCTCACGGCTGTTCCGGTCACCGGGGCACCCTGTTGACGTGTCAGGCCTTCCTCATAACTCACGGGACCACTGATGCTGACGCTGCTACTGCGGTACGGAGAGTGTTGCGGATGAGTGTGGTGAAGGTAATGGTGGGGCTGCTGTTCTGTGAAGCGTGAAGGTTCGTTTGGTGCGACAGCCAGCACCGAAGTAGAGTTGCTGGGGTTGGAGGTGCTGGCCGTGTCGCTCTGCTGACGCGGTAGCGCCGCCTGCGTGAGGGGGGACGTGAGGAGGGCAGAGGACAGCCCCGATGACACGACGTTGCCCAGCGGCGGAGGGCGGTGCTGCTGGTGCTGCGGCATCTGCGGCATCTGCAAAGCCTTTGGGGACGTTGAAGGCTGCTGCTGACACTGTTGAAACTGCTGAGACTGCTGTTGGGGCGGCTGCATTAAATGTTGCGTTGGCGGTGGCAGCTGACTGTGTGCGGTTTGGAGGGGGCTGCGCACACGACTGACCAGCGTCACCGTCGGCGGCACCGACCCTGTCGCCTCTCCGCGCGTCTGCCCCGCCATGCTGCTCGCCTCTGGGGAGAGGATAAAACTGTTGCTGGTCGACACCGGCGACTTGGGGGTGGTGCCGGTGGGGGGAGAGTAGGGAGGGCGGCGGACGACGAGAGCCGTGCTGAGGCGCACCGTGGGCGTCACTCCGACACTCGCGGTGGACGAAGGGGCATTGGATTGCTCCTGCTGCTGCTGAGGATGATGCTGACTTGTAGGCGCCTGAAGCACCGCACGACGTGCTGCCGACGACGGCTGCGTCGTGGATGGCTGCGGCGGGGAGAACTGCTGATACGGGTTGTGCTTGAAACTGCTCATGGTGCTGTGTTATGGTGCATTACCCAAAGAAGCACACACACACACACACAAACACACGCGGAGAGAGGAAGAGAGGGAGTGTGAACACAGATGCTCAGACGCAAAGAAAGAATAAAGCTGACAGCCCAGAAAAGAAAAAATGATAGCGGCAAGCAAATCTGCGACCAAGAAAAAGAAAAAAAATAGTTTTCTATTTCTGATGCTTTGCCGGTAAAAGCGCACGTGCGTGTCAGCCCCAAAAAAAAGCTACAATGTTTTGACCGTACCTTACCCTGAGGCACTCAATAATTCTAGGTATCGACAAGAAAATGCAGCGCAAGCAAACAAGGAAAAAATCGAGATCCAGGCTTTTGTTGCTTACCTAGGAGAAAAAATTAATGAAGTAAAGAAGAGTATAATGAAAATTCAGCTTTTCGCCCCTCGCCGAGAAAAAGTCCGTTGGATGTGAAACGTAACAAACGATTAAAGACAAAAGCGTTATTGCTTTAAAATCAAACTAAACGAAAAGTCAGAGGGTCAAAGGAGGTTGCGCGCGACTGGAGTTAGTCTCTGTCAGAAATTATGTAAGCAGCACTGGAACAGCAATCACTAAGCGCCACTCGCACTAAAGAGCGTATAAGAGAAAAAAAACCGAAAACAAGAGTAATGAAAACTGAATAGACCCGGAGAAACTTAATTGCAGGTTCCTTTTTTTCCTAATTTTCGCGGACGTAATGTGAGTTTGTATACTTGCTATACTACAAGACTAGGACAGCAGTCGCTACTTGCGCACAAACAACCCTCTCCGTCTTTTTTTTTTTATCTCTCTTTCTCTCTCAATCACTTGGACTGTCAGAGTAAGATGTACGAAAGAGCAAAAAAGAAAAAAAGGAAAACGGCTTTCTGTGGTGGCTATAGTGGGTACAATGAAAAGAACTGAACTCCCCGGTGAACCTCCCCCTTACGATTAGAGGCTTCAACAATTCGGGCAAGTCCTCTTGATGAGAGAGAAATGCAAAAAGGAACCAGGTCTGAATTGTGAGCGGTGGGCAAAAGAAAAAAAAAAAGTCTTGGGCTTGTATTTTCTATGCGAAAGAAAGAATTACGAGACTGACAGGTTGGTACGTTTGTTGCGGACACTCTTGGATTTAATCTTTCGCGAAATCTGGAGCACTTCTCTCTGCGAAAACGGTATAATCGAACCCAGAGCGCGAAAAAGGACACGGACAAGGACGGTAAGTAAACGGCGTTATAAGAATTCTGTGAAGAAAACAAAAAAGAGTTTTTTTTAGAGAATAGGTTAAATTGACCTTTTTATTTTGTCTGTGATAAAAAAAAAGTTGTGGATAAAAATTGTGAAGTACAATCTGTGACGATAGAAAAAATATAGAAGACGAAAACAAGAACAAGCAATAAACAAAAAAAAAGGATGTACACACACAAGAAAAGCTCCTTTGGCGGCAAAAACTATGTACCTGGTGCTCTTCTTGGCCAACAAATTTAGAGAGATTGAGAAAAGAAAAAGGTTAACAAAAGCTAAAACACGTATATATAGTTTTGTGTGTTACTGAAAACAAAAGAATGTGATTTGTGGCTTCTTAGCTTGAATTAAATGAATACTCCTGCAACGATCAGTCTATTAGACGTTAAAAGAGCTACCCACAGTTCTGAAACAAAGAAGAAGAAAAGAGAAGAAGAGTCTACACGACTTGCAGTGTCTTTGTCAAGTTCGTTTGTCAAGTTTATAGGCGAGACGGGATTAAAAGCGTATTAGAAACAACAATTTGTGTATAAAATAAAAACGGGAAAAACTACTGAAAAAGTGAAGGACGATGATGAAAAAAAGAAACGAGACAACTAGCGAGCCTAAATGACAAACAAATCGCACTATCAGTTTTTTTCAGTGCTTTTATAAAAGTGTCGGGCTCGGCTTACAGTTTACGTTTCTAACGAGATCAAACAACGTCTTCGTGTTGCCTTTTTTTTGTGGTCAATAAACCAGCTTTTTGCTTCCTAGATAGATACACAATAAAAAACAAATATGAATATATATGACTGCCGTTGTTTTCCCTTCCTGTAACACACACTTTTTTTTTCAGGTGAAAAAAGAAAGAAAGCTACTGTAAGGGAAAACACACGTTACAATAACAGATGATATATGTGTGCAGAGGTGATCAGTTGCTTGGCACACCGTGTGTGTAAAACAAATGGCGCACTACCGCGAATCGTGAAAAGAAAAAGTCAGAAGTGTACAAAGAATTGAAGTTGAAGAAGCGCACACGCAACAGTTTAAACGGAAAAAAGGAGATACAAAAGGGAAAAGTTTAGATAGCACGATGTGAGAAGACAAGAGACACACAGGAAAAAAAAACTGAGTTTCTCTTTTTTTTTGTAAGTTAGAGAAACGCAAGCGAAACAGGATAATTAGCGATTAAGAAAAGAAAAAATGCTACTGGTAGAACGCAGGCTTATATATTTATGAAAAAAAAAGGAAGGAGAGAAAAAGAGAAACCGAGGAAGGATGCCGCAAAGGAAAAAGAAGCAATTTGATTTTTTTTTTTTATACACTGGATGACGTACTTGACCAGGCGAATCTGAGAATCAACACATGAATAGATTTGTATGGTGGAAAATAGAACAGAAAAGGTGATAAGATTGTAAGCCAATTTGTGTATGAAAAAGAAGGCCAAGAAAAAGTAAATACGTGGAGACGTCGCGCAGTGGTGACTTACGGGTGTACGGCTCCCTGACAAATTGGTGTGATAAAGACAAAAAAAAAACAATAAGATTTTGCTTGATGCCACTTCAGCTATTTGATTGGCTCCTTTAAAAGCTAGGTCAAAAAAAAAGGAATTGGAAATAAAAAAAGGAGCCGCACTTTGTAGTATTGAGTGTCGGCTCCTTAGTACAATATGCGATTTAAAAAAGAAAAAATCAAAGAATTGGGTGGCACGACAGCGCACGCTATTAAATTTTTTTGTTGTTGTTGCAGAACTTGGGATAAGTGTATTGAAAATCAAAATAGATAAATAAGAAAGAAGTAACGGGAAAAAACAAGATACAAGGTAGGTAGAAAATTTGACCAAATGAAACAAAAAAAAAGGAAGTAAAGAACGAAGATCGACAGTTGATCCGAATGAAGTTTAGGTGGTTTACAGCGAAAGCGTGAGCGCTTCAAAAAATAGCGAAAAGAAAAAATCAAGTAACAGAAGAAAGGTATATAAAAAATGAAAGAGAAAAACTCGCCCAGCCGGAGATACAAAAAAAAATGAATAAGGGAAAAGTGCTTTGACTATTATTTTTATCAAATCTTTCACTTAAGAAAAAAAAAGCTATCTTTTCTGGTTGGCAGTGTACCTACTGCAGAGACAAGACCAGAGCAGGTAACAAAAAAAGGAAGGATAGAATGAAAAAGGTTGCTGTTAAAGGGGAAAAAAATAAAGTGTGTGTGGGCAACTTTGTCAAAGAGAGGTAGTCAAGCACGGCCTGACAGCAGTCGAACCAATAAAAAAGGACTTTTCTAGCTTTTCCCTTCTTCGATTTTGTTACTTTTTGTGTCCTTTATTTGTGCGTGTGTGCGTGTGTGTGAAATACCGCAGGAGCTTCAATTCGATTGTTATGCAAATGACAGATGCAAATGTCAAGCAACGCCGTGCAAAATCGGTTTTCTATCCTTTGCTTGCTATGCCGTTAATTTTTCTCGCTCAAAATTGCAAGGGATGCTTTCCACTCTGTTTTTTTTTCCTTTCGTTCTCGGTATTTTCTTCCTGCTACCGAGTTACCACCAGGAGGAAAAAAAAGTTAAGAGATGTGGTATCTGGTGTAGAAAGAGAAGACAAGCGCACCTCGTGTATCTGTCAGGTATTTTTGATTGCCTGCTTTCGAGGTTTGTTTGCTTGTTGAGTTTTTCCCTTGCTCTGCTTTCGGCTCCACTCCACTGCCTTGTGTTGAGGCACCGGTACACGTTTCGAATGCAACCACAACCTTGGCAGTTCTCTCTTCTGCTAGCTTTATCTTTTTTTTTTTGCTTTATTCGTTAAGAGCTTGTGTGTCCCCGCTTAGAGGAGCGCAGCTTTCAAATTGAATGACGTTTGTGGATTCGATATCAAATCAGAATTTTTTGAGTGTGTTTGTGTGAAATCGCCTCACAACTGTACACATAAACGCAGCACGCAGACAGAAAGGTGTGGGAGAAACAAATTGCTAAGGTAACGAAAAAAAGGGGATAATTGACTGTAAAGAGAAAAAAAAAGAGTGCACCGCGTGCAAAGATACAGGATAAAGCTAAGCTAGTTTTTTTTAACTTTTTGTTTTTTTTTTGTTTGTTTGTTGTTGTTGTTGTGATTACAACTTTTTTCTGATGTGAAGATGAGATTGCCGGATTAGGCAATTTATGAAAAAAAAAGACGCAAAAACAAGATTTTACCAAATTAAGTCCCACAAACCACAAATTTTGGCGAGCCGCAGGAAAGGACGAGTCTACAAACGCAAAAAGAACAGGAGAAAAAAAATGAGAAACTAAGAAAATCTCTGTGAACAAGAAGCTGTGTGGATGTAAAAAAGGAGAAATAATGCTTCGAAGACACACCTTTTTTTCTTTTTTCTTATCCCACCTCTGTGCTGCTCAGTTTTGATGAGTGGGTGTGTGTTTGTGTGCGTGTTTGTTTGTTTGTTTTCCTTCTATCCACTGCCACTAAATCTACTAGGCGTTCGGGTGTCTCAAAGGCAATGGTAGTTGTAGCTCGTTCAAAAAGCTTACTGGCGCGAGTCGGTTTGACTTGTCTCGCCAGAGGCGAAAATGACGGTCGATTAAAGGTGTCGTTGTCTGGGCAAGAAGCAAAATTTTCGGGTAAGAAGAGATGAGAAAGACCCCATTTTCAACAAGTTGATGAAGTGTGCGTAAAGCAATGTTGTTACACAACATGGAAAGGGTGAACAAGAAGAAGGAGAAAAATTGCCGTATTTTTATCGCATTTTGATAGTTAGGAATGAAATCTTCAAACTTTTTCCGTCGAAGTTAGCATTAGTTTGTATTTCGCGGCCGACGCGTGCCACTTTCTACACCAGCAGCCATGCTGATCTGGTAACGCAACAAAGCCATTAATTTATACTGAGCTAGCGCAGATAAACGCGCGGAGGGGTTAATCTACGTAGAGGTGGTTGAAGCATCCATAACAGGTTTGTGTATTTCAACACGCAGCTTGCTCTTCTCCAGGGCCGAAGCTTCTTTAAGCGAGCTTCTTTTTGGCCAAGCTATTGTAAGTGAAATACAAAAAGGCTGCTCTTAAATGCAATTTAAAATTTGCATTTTCTTTCTTTCTTGTTCTTTTTTGTGTTTATTGGGTGCTCTGTTACGTCGCGTGCACGTGCGCGCGAACATCATTACCTAACACACTGAAACTCTCCACAACTACTGTCATCACAGCCTCCTCTTCGCCTCTTACCGTCTTTTATAAACAAACCTCAAAAAGACAACAAAAACCTGGCAATGCATAATTTGTCTGATCCCCTTTTTAAATGAAATAGATTGGCGCTTGTTGATGCGTGTAACTTGGCATCGCTAAAAGCGGGAGTAAAACGGAAAAAGAAGGCGAGGAGGAAGGTGCAATGACAGCAGAGCTGTCAGTTACTGCGGCTGCTACAAATCCACTAAAGTGATAAATATTGAGTTTTCTTCTCTGTAAAAAAAAAGGAACAGAAAGGAAAAGGGAAGACAAAACCACGCTCACAACGCACACAGTCAAAAACTTTACGTGAAGCTAAAATAAACCAACGCGTCGGCTACTGCCGTTCTTTGTACGTGCGTCTGTGTGTGTGTGTGTGTGTGTGTGTGTGTGTGTGTGACTGTGTATCTCACGCCCGAACGTTTCGCTTTTCTTTCTTTCATCGTTGACTGATTTAAAGAGCACCCGCCACGTTGCGGGGGTCCTTCTGCGCCGCCGCCTCGACCTTCGCGGCCTCCGCCTTCATGCCTAAGGACTTCAGCTCCTCCGCCAGCGCCATCGCCACGGACTTGTAGCTGTGTCCGCCGTGGATCTTGCTGCCGGCGTCGGTGTAGTACGTCGTGTGCACGCCGCCGACCACGCCAGCGTAGGCGAATTGCACATTCTCGCAGATCGGGTCGTCGTTCACCATCACCACGCTCAGCTTCTCCGGGAACATGACGAGGTCGTTCGACGCCTGCGCCGTGGTGGCGACATCGACGGAGAGGCCGGCGCCCTCGATCACCTTCGTCGCCGACTCGCGGAAGAGGGCGTTGAGGCGCTCGTACTTGGAGGCCGGCTTCGTGACGAGAGTCACGCGGCTCGCCTTCATCGCCTTCGCCTTCTCCACCGCAACCTGGGCGGCCTTCTTGTAGTTCGCCGCAGCCGCCGCCACCTCCCTCTCGCACGTGATGCCAGACGCCGGGTAAACATCCACGACATCGCGCACCTGCATCGTGTCCGGCGCACTGCGCGGCAGGATGGCGCGCACCACGACGGTCTGCACACCAGCGTACGGGCCGCTGGCCGCGCTAGAGGGCTCGGCAACACACGCGTAGACGCCGCGCGGGGCTGCGGTGCCGACAACGACGGCGTTGGCGCTCGCCGTGGCGGCCTGCGACACCTTCACGGCACCACCAGTCGCCTTCGAGACGATGGCCGACGCGGCCTGCAGCAGCGCAGCGGGCGCGCCTGCGGCGATCACGGCGATAGACTTGGACATATTGCTTTTTTTCGAAGGGTTGACGTCTGTCTGTTTGGGTGTGTGTGTGTGTTTCTCTCGAGAGGAGAGACTAAAAGTGAAGGAGTGTTGTTGAGTCGGGGGGGTTGAGGAAACTAACTGTTGCGTTACGTTTAGTGCAAAACGGAACGAACGAGGACGATACGTATGCGACGATCTAGCAAGGTGAGTGGGTGTTTGTGTTGAGATAGAAAGAAAACGCATAGTATGAGCACCGAGGATCCGCGTAAGTGTTTGGCAGCGGCATGACACACATGAGTTGGAAGGGTAAAAGGAGATTGCAAAAGAGAATTTATGGGCATGGAAGTCAAACAAAAAGAAGCAACCGGCGTCTGTAATCTGAAACTCTTCATCATCGCCATCGTCATCGAAATCGCTGAGAGAAACACAGCTTCTCGCTTAGAAATTCCATTCTTTTTTTTTATACAATAGTGCTTAAATTTTTGTCATTTAGTTTTTCATTGCGTGTGTATATTCTACCGGATCAGAAACTTTGCCGTTTGCCTGGAGCGTTCAAGGTGTTGCTTGTACAGCGTTTCAAGCGAGAGCTCGATGGTGTTTGTTGGTTTTTTTTTAATTTCACGATATTTCATCCTAACGCTTCGTGAGCGTTGGAGCCAGAAGTTTCTGTGATGGTCGTTAGCAGGAGAACGGAAAACGAAAACAAAGTGAAATGAAAAAAAAAACGACACGTAAACTTACGCCTACAGTTATTAGCCTTCTCCATCCCGCGCAGCACCACACAACGTCCTCAAAGAAGAAAAAAAAACGAGAGGAAGGTTGGAAAAATGGAAAGATATATGACATGAGCTTTTCAAAAGCACACAATGAAGAAAAAAAAGAAGAAAAGTGGGAGAGTAAACACGAAAAAAAAAAGAACGTTTAAGAATAATAGTGCTTGTTAAGGAGGAACACTGTGATCTACGAAGGCCACGTGTATAAAGTGGCGTTTCAGGAAGAAAAGTAGAAAGAGCCAAGATAAATTTCAAGAGAAAAACAGGCGGCAACAACTCGGATAAATGTAAACATCAAACACAGATAGACTAACCTCCAAAAAGAAAAAAAGGAAAAGGAAGGCCACCATCAGAGGCGCCCTCTGAAAAATACGTTTTCTCACAAGAGCCCGGCAGACAGAGGCGACGTCAGGCGGCTTGGTGGCGCAGCCCCCACCGAGCGCTTCCACAACTCTTCAAATTCAAAGCCGTCCCACAGTTCCAGCAGCGAGAACACCGACGGACACAGCAGCAGCGTGTAGGGCGGAAACGCAATGCCAGACATGTGCCGCAGCAGCCCGGCAAACAGCACCGCACCGTCGCACAACACACAGTTGAACTGCATTTCGTAGTACGTGATGAGCGGTGAGACCTGGTACACGTTCACAATGCCGGCATAGTCGTTGTTGCGGCGCACCACAAAATCCTTCTCGCTCACCGCCAGCGGCGACAGCTCGGATTGGCTGAGCATGTTGTGTTGTGCCTGCGGTTGCTGAAGCAAGGGGGAGGTCAGCCCTACGCCACCGCCACCGCTGCCGCTCGTGCCGCTGACACTCGTTTCCGGCTCCTCGGCATCCCGCACGTACTGAATTCCACGCATGCTGCGCATCGTCGTGACGGTGTTGTTGTTCGAGCTGCCCCGTGCGCTCGGGAGCGAGAAAGGGTGGTGCTCCGAAAAGGCGGTGGAGGCGGCAGGGGAGACGCGCTGCTGCGGCTGCTGCTGTGGTGTCGGATGCGCCGTCGCAAGCCGCGTCGACTCCGGCTGCTGCGCCGAGGAAAGAAACTGCTGCGGCGGTGGAGGCGGGCGGTCCTGCGAGTACGACGGCACCTGCGACGCGAGGGACACCACACCCGAGGCGGCCTCCGCCTCTGACGTCTCGGCTGCGTTCATCAGCACAACCGCAGCAGCAGCAGCAGCAGTTGTCGCGCTGGCGGTGGTGCGCGCGGGCGAGTCCGCTTGACTGACAGGGCTGACGGTGTGCCACAGCGCGTTGGGCGACATGGGAGACCCGTTACGGCTGTCCAGCTGATGCTGTTGCGGCAGCGGCGTGCCGTTTCGTAACTCTGCGCTCGAGTTGCGCTGCTGCTGCTGCTGCTGCTGGTGTGGCGACGGGTGCGGCTGCTGCGTGGGCGACACGCTGCGCTGTGGGCCGGCATTGTGATCATGCGTCCGGGACCGGGCGTGGTGTGGCGGTGACATGTCCGACTCGGACGAGTAGCGGGCAACGTGCGGGGACGGGGAGGCGCTGCGCGTGGGACCTGCAAAACCGGCAACAACAGCACCACCACTGCTGCTGTTGTTGTTGTTCGACGGCGGCCGCGCGAGCAGCAGAGAGGCGGTGTGACCTTCCCCATCACTCTCTCGCAGGCTGGCCGCGGCTCTTTCCGCGGCCTCCGCCGCCACGCCGTTGCCGTTGGTGTTGTCGCTGATGAAGGTGGCTTGGTTGGCCACCGGAGCAGCAGTGGTGGGGGCGGCGGTGGCAGTGGCGTTTCCATTGAAGTTGCGCCGCGCCTCGCGGTGAATCAGCACAGAGGTCGGTGACGGGGCGAGGAGGCCGTTGGAAGCGGCCATCGCCGCTGCCCCAATGCCGCTGCTCGGTGGCGAGCCGCCACCGCCGTTGCCGACCATCGCAAAAACGTTCAGCGCGGAGGGCCAGCGGCACTCCGGGTAGCTGCCCATCGACAGGGTGCCCTGCCCGAACCCACCAGCGAACGCGTTCTCCTGCGGCGTCGTCACACCACCACCCCCACCGCCACCAACGTTCTGCGTACCGGCTGCGCTCGTCGTCACAGGCGATGCGGTGCTGTCCTGCGCCGTCGTAGTCCCCATCAACGGCCTTCCGTTGACGGAGCCGGACATCGTCCCACAGGCGATTTCACGCCCGCTGGTCAGGGAGAGACTGGCCGGGTTCGCCGCGAGCTCGTTAGACGCCAGTGGGGCGTTGAGGGATGGCGTCGTGGCACCCGTGGACGGTGGCGGCGGCGGCATCGTTGGCAGCTGCGATGACGACGGTAGTTGTTGCTGCTGTTGCTGAAGGGGAGAAGGATTGAAGCTGACGTTCAGCGCTGCGGCTCCGCTGGCGGCGTCAAAGGAAGGAATGGACAGCCCCGCATTTGCATGCGCATTCGGTGCCGCGCCAACCGCTAACGGGGCGGTGGGGACGCTGAGGGACATGCTGTTGCCATTCCCGTTCATTGTCACGTTGTTGTTTGTCACGGTGCTGAGGCTCGTGTTGCCGGTGTTGCCTGAGCTGCCAGGGCGGGGTGTGGTGAAGCTCTTGGTTGCAACGAGCGCGGCAACATTCGACTTCATGCGACGACCCGCAGCAGGGGCGGGCGTGGTGTACAGAGGCGAGCAGGGTGACTCGAAGCGGCTGACCGGCAACGCGGCCGCCAGAAGGCTGGAGCCGGAGACGCCGCTGCCACGCCCGACGCAATTGTTAGTCGTATTGCTGTTGGTGTTGTGCGTTTTATTTCCGTGGAGATTTGCGTTGCTCGCCGCCGCTGCCGCCGCCGCCCCGTTCGTGCCCACCGCGCTGCTGTTGCTGTGGTGCTCGCTGAAAGAGCGACCCGGCTGGAGTAGCGCGCGGGAAGAGCCGGGGGCGCTGTTCAACACGCGGCCGCGGCTGCCGCTGCCATTGAAGCCGCCCTCCCCCGTCTCGGTGGTTTTTGCTGCTGCTCCTGCCAAATTGGTCGTGTTATCCTGCATCTCTGACGGGCCTCGCATCACCTCCAGCAAGCCCAGCTCCGTGAACGTCGTGAAGAGGTCTACGCGGGGGTGCGCCAGCTTGTCCGGCGGCTGCTCCAAGTTTTCACTCACCTCGCGCAGCACGTTGTTGATGATGGCGAGCTTGCCCATCGTATTCAACACCGCGTTGTCCTTCGGGCTGCGACGTGGCGGCGGCATCGCCGAGGACTCGTGGCGGTTCTCCGGGGCCGCCAGCACCGTGATGGACTTGTTTGTCCACGCGATAAGCCGGCCGATGCCGATGGCGTGCGTGGAGAAGTCCAGCAGCACACTGCCGTCCTTCATGTGTCGCAGCGAGTAGGTGAGGTCTTGATTTGCCGCAGTGGCCGCCTCGGCGACGAGAAACATAAACAGCTCATCGCGGCACCCGCCGTGAAGCGGGAGGGCCAAGGACGACGACGCCCCGTTGGGGTCAACCGGAGAGCCACCGGTGGGGACCGCGGCATCGCCCCAGAGATCGCCGTTGACGGGCGAGTACACCGGCAGCCGTACGCTGGAGAGGGAGAAGGAGACGCCGCGCGCCCGCCACAGACCCAGCAGCTCGTGCGGCATGCGCTTGTTAAAGAAGTTGCTGTTCTCTGGGCCTCCAGCAGGCAGGTACTCCTTGTGAATCTTCACACCGTTGAAGTCGGCAAAGCGGGCGAGGATCATGTCCAGCCGCAGTAGGTCCAGCGGGTGGCCGCACAGCACGGCGGAGCGGCTGCTGATGACGCGACTCACCTCAATCACGGAGTGCAGCTGAAACGGCGTGGTCTGCGCAAACGGCGACGTTGGCGAACCACCTGGCGACGTCGCACCGACGTTGCTGCGGCGACCCGCCGTCGTGCTGCTGCTATTCGTGTCCGTGTTGTTGATGTTGTTGTTGTTTTCATTGCTCTTCCCGTGCCGTTGCGTGGAGGCGTTCGTTTTCATGGGCACAAAAACGTCGTAGCCTTCGTTCACACGCGCGACGAGGCGCCGCAGCGTCATGATCGGGATGTTGACCACCAGCAGCGTGAACCCGCCACTCGTCGTCAGGCGCGTCTCCGACTCAAACATCTGATGTCGCTTGCGCATCAGCACGCCGGTGTAAAATGCGGCGCGGTACATGCAGGCCGTGGACCGAACAAGGCCATCCTCGCCGTCCGCCATCGCCACCGCCAGCGCTGCAAAGAGGCCTTTGCCGGAGCAGAGAACGCCGCCCGTGCGCAGCGCCGCCGTCAGTGGCGCAAAGCCGTGCTCGCAGGCCGTCACGTGGAAGCAGCACGCGAGGTAGAGCATGTGGAGTGGCCACGAGTTGACGGCGTCGCTAAAAAACTCCACCCCAACCTTCACCAACTCGCGTGGGTTGTGAAAGAGGAACATAAGAATGCGGTGCCAGCGCAGGAACTCACGGTCGTCGTGCACTTCTGCAACTACGCCGGTCGGCGCCGTCGTGCTGTTCGCGTTATTGTTGTTGTTGTTGTTGTTGTTGTTGTTGTTGTTCCCTCCACCGCCATAGCCGCTCACGTACGTGGTGCGGTGGAGTTCCGTCGTGAGCCGCGAGAGGAAGTCGTCGATGACCGCCGTGTGCTCTTGATGCAGCTGCACCAGTTCCGAGAACCGAGAAAGCCGCTCCAGGGCTCCAAATAGCGCAAACGTGGGTGGCGGCGGGGGCAACGGCGGCGGCGGCGGTGGCGGTGGGGGAGGTGCAGGTGGGGGCATGAAGGCGGAGCCGGTACTCGTGCCGCTGAGGCGACTCATCAGCGCGGCAGCGGCGGCGCTCTGCACACGTTGGTGCTGGTGGTGGTGTAAAGGGGGTGCGGGAGAGGACGAGGTGGTCGAGGCGCCGGCGCTCAGTGACGGGATGGAGCGAAATGACGTCGTGGCAAAGACGTCGTGCAACGAGGACAGAACACGCGGCATTGGCGCACGCTGCGCTGTGGGCCCTGCCGTTGTTTGAGGTGCGTTGACAGCACCCGCAGCAGCCCCCTCTCCCCGCTCCTCACCTCTGCCTACAGCCCCTTCCGGTTTGAGCGTGGACGAGGACGAAAACGGCGGGTTGGGCGGCGGCGGCGGCGGCGGCGGTCGCACCCCATTTGCGCTCTCGCCGCTGCTGTGGAGTTGGCCGCCCTCACTCGCAGACGTGGCCCCGCTCGGCAACGCGGAGAAGCTGCGTCGTGTGGTACCCGCTTGCTGTTGATGTTGTTGTTGTTGTTGTTGTTGTTGTTGGGTAAGATTCCATGAGGCGGACATGCTTGTGGTCGTGCTGAGGCGCTGTATGCGTGAGGTGGTAGGGGGAGACGGCACCGGCGTACCCGCAGCCGCGCCGCCTGTCGTGGTAAACGCCGCCTCCGCACCACCCGGGCTGGTGGGCTCTTGCGCACCCAAACCGGCCTCGCTGCCACTGTTGACTCCGTGGTTAAAGTTGTGTCCGCTGCGGCTACGTCGAGGGGCGGAGGCGATCAACGCGCTCATGCTCTCCCGTGCCGATCCGGCAGCTCCTGCGCCGCCACTGCCAAGTACAGTCGCAGAAGAAGCCCCACCACCACCGGCAGCTGCGTTGCTGGCACTCGCGACACTTCCACTGTTCGCGTTGCCGGCCCGCCAGTAGTGGCCTTGGGGGGACGGTCGGCGTGTGCTGCGGCCACCGGCATAAGCGGCCAGCCCAGCCACCCCGGCACCGCTGTCGTACGACACGCTGTGCCCGTGCACCGCGGCTGGTGAGCCTGCCCCGCCACCATAGGCCCCGTACGGCTGCTGCTGCTGCTGCTGTTGTGGCGGTCCTGGTAACTGGTTCGTCGCAGCCGCGGTCGCCACGCGTGGCCGGCCGCCGGTGAGGAGGGCAGAGATCGGGTTATTCACTCGGAGCGCGGCCGCACCTCCAGCACCATTCCCACCGCCGTGATTATTATTATTATTATTATTATTGTCACCTCCGCCGCCGAAGTTCCCGCCGGCTCCTGGACCACCTAATCTACCCGACGGACCTGAGCCTGCCATGCCACCACCACCACCCGCCACGCCTGCTGCGCCTCCTGTTGCGGCGGACGCGCCTCCCGACGCCAACTCCATGTTCGACGGCGGAGACTGCATCGAGCTTTCGCTGAGCTGTGTGCCGCCGAGCTCGTCCGCCATCGGGGAGCGCAGCAGGCCGCTCACGACGCGCACCACGTGGCTGTTCGGACCGTCAGGTCGACTCCACTGCACGCGGCCATCGACTGCGCCGTAGCGGCCCGACATCGGCACGCCAATGGCCCCATCCACGGTGGTCGCGAAGGATGGACGTTGCCGCGGAGGCGGGGCAGGCGTCGTGCCAACGCCGTTGGCGGATGCGGTTGGCGCAGCCACTGCCGTCCCCGCGTTGGGGGAGGCAGAGCGGCCGTAGGCGCTGGACGGCGGTGGCGATGGCGGCGGAGCGGCGATGGGCTCGTGCTGCACCTCCGCGTTCTCCCCTCCTGTTGACGCGGCGCTCGTGCGCGGCGCGCCGGCAGCGCGATGAACGGACCCTGCCAATGGACTGCCGCTGCGACTGCGTGCGTTTGTCTTGGTGGTGGTGGTGGCCGCAACACCAGCCGATCGCTGCTGTGGCCCACTGCGGCTGCTTGGTGCGTCCTCATCGCTTTTTATCGGCAGCCCGTCTCGTGCAGCCGCGGCTGCCATAGAAGACGAGATGGGTGTGGACTGGCCCCCACGTGTGCTGGCGAGTTCAGCACTGCCACTGGCAGCCGCCCCTCGTGTCCTCGCCTCCGCCTCCCCCTTCCCCTCCGACACGGTCCCAGGGTAGGTGGTTGGTGGTGTGGTCGTCACGGGTGTAGTACCGCCACCCGCGGGAGCCAGTGTGGGGCTCGCAGGCGACGCATTCGGCGCCATCTCGTAGTAGCTCATTACGTTTGTGTTCAGGTACACGTGCGAGTCGACGTTGCGGCCCACGCTGGTGCTGAAGCGGCGGCTGCGAGAGCGGAACGGCACGGCGTGGGCGGAGAGCGCACCAACGCGGCTGACAGAGTTGTTCTTGTGGAAGCGGCTGAGGGCGCTCGTGGCGGCGGTGTTGTTGTTCGACGATGCCGGCGCGGTGCTCTCGATGGAGCGATCGTACGAGGTCGCCGATCCCATGCCACGAGTCGCGGAGGGGGCGAGGACGGAGGAGGAGGTGCCGCTGTGCCCTGCGTGCATGTGGCCCGTGTGGCGGGACGCGTAGCCGCTACTAGACCCTTGATCTCGGTCACGGGTGGGGTGAGGCCGCCCACCAGTTGCGGAGGCCGCATCGTCCTTGTCCCGGCCCTCCCCATCCGCAAGATCGCCCTCGTCCTCCCCCTCCTCGTCATGCGGCAAGGACAGGGGCTCCTCCAACGCCCAGGGGAGGGGAGAGTGGAAGGCAGTCCCGCCCTGACCACCCACACCCGTGCCATTCGTCGCCCCACCCACCGCGGTCGATCCGCTATCGCGAGAGGCGTTGTGGCCCCCCGCGCGCGTTGTCGCCGTTGAAGGCGCCATCGTGCGCACCGACACGTACGACGGTGGCCCGGTCGCGGTGGTGGGTGACCCGAGCAGCACCTGCACCGCGCGCGGTGGCGGGGGCGAAGACGGCGATGAAGGACCCTCCGACACCGCAGAGGAGCCACCGCCGGCGCCGTCCTTCACCCCTGTCAACTTCACCGTCGCTGCGGGAGCGGTGGCGGTCGCCGTGCGGTTGCCCGCTTCACCTGCACTGCTGGACGGGGGGAGGGGGTGCGACGGTGACCATGCGGTGGTTGCCACCCCAGATAACATCGACGTCACGACCGGCACGTCGGTGGTGATGGGGGAAGACGCACCGGCACCAACCTCCGTGCGGTGCGACCCCCACGAGCCGGCTACAGTCATCGTGCTGGTTGGTGTCGCGCGTGCGTCATTGAGGCTGCCAACGGGTTGAAGATCGACATCGGCCAATCTTGATGTTGGTGGTACGATTCTCATTGCGGTTGCGGCGGCAGCGGCACCTCTGTTCTCTGCACTACTCGGGAGCGGTGCAGCCGCGGCGGCGAGTACGGCCGCGGAGGTCTCGCGTATCAGCTGTCCGCTCATGGCAGCCGTGGGAGAAGGGTAGGGCAGCGTTCGAAGGCGGCGCTGCTGCCACAGGGAGCTTTCCTCGCGCTCGTGGTCTGCCCTGTCCGCCACTGCAGCGGCCACGGCGTGCGCGGCGCTACCCCGCCGTCCCACCGTTGTCGTATTGCCATCGTCACCATCGCTATCACGCTCGTGAGGTCTGCGCAGCCCGCCATCGTTGTCATGAACAGCGTTATCCGTTACGGCGTCGCCATACTTGTCATGAGTGTTGCTTGGGACATGGCTGTCGTCATCCCGTTCACCGCTATAGCGCCCGCTGCTCGTCTCCCGCCGACTCGAAAACGGCGGGCGGCTTGTTGCGTTGAGGTCGTTATCGTCGTCGTCAATATGGCCGGTGCGGCCGTGTGGTGCGCTGGACTCAAACAGCGACTCCTTCCGCACCGCGCTCTTCGCGTAGGCGGCGGTGCTGGCGGAGTCGGCCATCATCGTCGTGTACTCCGTCTTGGGCAGCGAGAGGGAGGAGGAGGGGTGGTCGGCGGACTGCCCAGGGCCTATAGAGGTGGCGAAGACATTCGGGAAGAGCGGCTGGGGAGAGGGCTGCATCTCCTGCGCATGATAGAGGTTGTCCGCTGCCGGGTCAACGGAGGCGCTTCCATTGTTATTGTCGCTGTGGTGGTGGTGGTGGTGTTGACTGTTGCTGTCATTCGGATGGCTGAGATGTTGATGGTGGTGATCGTCGTCGTTGGAGTTTTTTGCGCTGCCGCGGCGGCTCTCTGGATCGCTGTTACTGCTGCCGGCATCAATATCCTCGCCACCTCGCGCTGACGTCGATCGAGGGATGGGCGGAGGGCCAGTGGAGGGCTGCGAAGGGTGCGAGGACGTTTCGCGTCGGCGGTTGCCACTACTAGACATTGCTACTTGTAATGACACAGAAGTGTGAAGAAAACAAAATAAACTGAGGGTTTGAGAAAGCAGAAGCACAAAACAGAAAAATAAGAAAAGAAACTGGCGATTTGTTGTCCCGTGTATAATGGAACACTTCTTGATTCGTCGGTCTCCTGTTTTCAGGCAGATAGAAAAAAAAAAGGCAAGTTAGTTGTCAATCAAAAGAAAAACAATAAGTAATGTGTGTGGATATAGAGAGAGTAAACGGAAGAGGAATGCGGGAAGAAAATAAAAGGCTGAAAGCCCGGTTTTTTCTTCTCTTTTCTCGTATCAAAATGAAAAAGAAAGAGAAGGGCAGCTTTTCTGGCTTGATGTGGCTTTGTATTTGTGCAGCTTCTCAAGCAATAACGACTTGTTGTCTTGACTTGAAGAGACGCGCAATTGCGCAACCCAAAAAGACGAAAGTGGGGAGGAAAAAAAGAAAAGTAACACGGCTTCGATACGCTAGGAAAGCACCAGCTTTGTAGCTCAGGAGGGAAAAAGGTGTTGTAAGCACTGCTTCGTCTCTAGTGGCGGATTGCTGCTTCCCTCAGCTTTCAAGACGTATAAATTTGAAGGGTACCGAAGGAAGGAAGGACGAAGCAAGCTTTGAACAACAAGAAGGAAAAAATAAGTAGCGGCGATAATTTGAGAAGCTGCGAAACGGATAGGAGAACGGAATATAAAAAGGNACACAAAAAAAAAAAAGAATCACGCAGAAAAAGACGATTCACAACTTACGCCTGATTTATCAGAAGAGTAGGGAAGAAGTGCAGAAGGGAAATAAATAGACACAAATTAACGCCTTGCATATGGTTCATAGACAAATGGAAAAGGGAGGCGCGATTCTCGCGAAGCGAAGTCAGCTAATATACAACTATTATCAAATGGCTCAAAAAACCAGTGGGAAAGAGAGAAAAAGGTATACAGAAGAAAGGGGGAGAAAAAAGCGTCAAGGGACGAATAGCAAGAGAAAGAGAAGCAAGAGAGAGAAAGTACGATGAGAGACGGTGCTGTATATGTACAAAAATCAAGATTCTAAAGGAATACACGACAAAAGAAGAGAAGATAGAAATGTAAACTTAAATTCAAATTAAGCCAGGAAAGGGAGTGAAGAAAAATAGAAAGAGGGTTATGAGGACACGCTACTATATACAGAACAAAAGTACGTCAAGGCAGAAAAAAAAATTTGAACAGTTTTCCTATAGTTGGTGTTGCTAAAATTTATTACTCTCTGCTTTCTCTAGAAGCATACAAAGACTTTACAAAAGGAATGAAGTAATGCACCCTAAAGCAATTGAGTAATAGATTTTTTTGGTCTAAAAAATTAACGAGCACCTGTCGGGGTGGAAAACCCCAAAGTGAGCTCAATCAGACGAACAAAAGAAAAGAAAAAAAAAGTTGAAGACAGAATCTGAAAGCGTAGGAAAGGCAACAAGCAGTCAATAATGAGAAACGGCCGATTTATTCAGTCTTATCACCAATGCCAACGCTGGGAGAATCAAGGTGAGCGGCACTTTTGGTCAACAAGCCTTAAACGTTTTCTTTTTCAAAAGGAAAACAGAACAGAGAAATAGCTGAAAAGAGTGCAAGTGCAAAAGGCACCAACTAAGAGTAAAGACGGAAAAAAAAAAAAGTATGTGAGAAATAGAGCAGAATAAAGAAAAAAAAGAGAGTAAAGAATAAAAATAGAAAAGAGAAGAGATGGGGAAGAAGCTCTTTCTTTCAGCGGTTGTCTCTTATGTAAAGCAAAAGGAAAAAAGGAAAGGAAAACGGCGTTTTCTTTCCTTTTATTCAATGGGCAAAACCGCTTCTCGTATTAAACCTGGAGCAAAAAGACTTGAATTTGATGTTTGAGCAAGGTATGAAATCTTTGAGAAAAAAAAATTTGTTAACAGAGTTGAAGAAAAGTTTCATATATAGATAGGTGGATTAATAATGATGTGATTTTTCACGTGATGTCTACGCTGCCGTGACGCGAGAGGCTATAGACACTAGAATTAAAAGGTTTTGGCCTGTGGAGGCAAACTTATTATTATTTTTAAATGCTTCGTGTTGAATGGCTCGGTTGTTCATCCTTCACAAGATAAATGGTTTGTTTTCAAGCAATATAAGAAGTGTTGAGAAAATAAAATCCGGGTAACGGGCCACATTCATTGTGAGAAAGAGAAGCAAGGTTTTTGTGCAAGAGAACAATAATTATTTTTAAACACGGAAAAAGAAATCATCAGAGTATGCAAAACGCAGAAAAAAAAAAGTAGAAACAGATGCAGTAAGGCAAGAGATAGAGGATTGTGAAGGGAAGCAAAGATGGCAAGCATATATGTTTGCCAGATGTGATTGGATACTGTACAGCTCTGATAAAAGGTCGCACAGTTGTGTTACTTGAACTCATGCATCGCTGTTGTTATCTGAAATCAATTGTGACCTGCATATCGCACGTCCTCAAGTTAGCGCCGCAGCCTTACAATTGGTTGATTCAGCAAGTAGTAGATAAGAAACCACCACTTAAACGAGTTCTAGAAGCTCTGGTTTAAAATGGAAAAAGTTTTTTTTTTCTTGAAGCCAAATAAGAAATGCTCTTCAAAATTCTTTCTTTTGAAGTCAAAACAATTGAGCTTCATTTTATTTAAATTTGTTCCTACTCAGCCTCCTCAAGCTGCCTCGGTGAGTATTGTTCGTTTTCTTATAGATGGGTTTTGTTTTTTTTTTCCGGTGACGCATGGACATTACAAACATAGGAAAGGTAGGGAAGAAGTCAAAGACACTAGGGTCGTACAAATACAATGAACAAGAGTCAACACGAACGCCGCCATATATACGAAGAAAAGGAAAAAAAGAGAGGAAAAAAAAAAATACATCGATGAAATACGCAACGAAAGCTAAAGAGCAGATTAGAAATTTGCTACGTGCAACAACAAGGCACAGCTGTATAAAAAAAGAAATCGGAAAGAAGGAAGAAGGAAGAAAAGGAAGGGTTCAATAGTTGAATCACCAGCATCGCAAAGAAAAAGCTGCACAGCTTTCAGACACAGACACATACTCTGATTTAGAGTCCAAAAAATAAAACCTAAAGAGAAACGTAAAGAGGGCTGAAAGGAGGGAAACGGGTGGAGCACCAGCAAACAATCGACGTTTATAAAACTGAGCACTTGTTTGCGAACTAATAAAAAGTTATTTTGCGTTTCTGATCTCTCTAGTGTTGCTTTTTCAGTCTTCCCTCCTCCTGAAAGCCAGCCATCTGCTGACGTCGTTCCCTCATCTGCACTAAAAGAAACAAAATTTTATATGGTTTGTCTTTTCCCCTAAAACAGCAAGTAGACGCCGTCGTGATCCATGTGCACAAAATCAATTGCGTCATAGGCGTACCAGCGTGGTGGTGGTGGCGGAGCTGCCGCGTCTGCCGCTTTGCGGCCGTCGCGCACCGAACTCTGCGACGCCGCGGGCGGACGCGCGCGATCGCCGGCAATCCACTCCAGCCCCGCCACGTTGAACAGCACGCGATCGCACCAGGCAGGCAGGCGATCGTGGCTGAAGTTGTCGCGCGTGGGTGCCGCCGCCACGTGCGTCAGCGGCTCCACCACGGGCAGCTGCGGCGGGGGTGGAGAGGCGGAGGCGGCGGACACAAAAGGAGGTGAGCTGCCGCGTGCGGCACCGGCCTTTCCTCCCCTTGCCCCCTTCGCAGCAGCGGCTGCGAGTGAGGCGGAAGGAGTCTGGGTGCGATTGAGCTCGTCCGAGTTGCGGCGTTGCGAGGCGGCGTCTGCGTGGGTGTTGGGAGAACTGGCGCTGGTGGTGGTGGTGGTGGTGGGTGTGGCCTTTGTTTCTGTGGACGTCGTGGTCTGGCTGGTAACGGCGATCGTCGGCGCGAGAAGCGTGTCGGGCGGCGGTGTGATCGACTTCGCAGCTCGCGTGTTCGTTGCACCAGCTTCGTCGAAATTGGCCATCGAGTCCACCACCGCCGCCACGGCCGCCGCATTGGCGCTATCCCGTGCATTCAGCCCGCCCCCGCTCTTCAAAGTGTTGCTGCTGCTGTTGTTGTTGTTTGTGCTCCCGCGCTGCCGGTAAGGGACGCGGGAGTACGTCGGGGCAAACGTCACCGGCATCTCCCCCAGCTCCACTTTTGCCTGCACCGCCATCTCATCCATCAGTCGCTGCGGCTCCTTGTCGTAGGCTCGACGGAACTCCGAGGTGCGGTCCGGGTCGCTGAAAAACGTCCAGAGGTGCTCCGGGCACCGCAGCTGCTTCTTCCCCGGGCGAATCGAAATTTGCTCCTTCTCCTCCGCCCACTGCACAAACGCCTTCCCGTCCATCCGCACATTGTAGTCGCCAAAGAGGAAGAAGGGCTCCTGGAAGTCGACCACGGCGCTACACTCCGCAAAAGCCTCTCGCACTGCCCGGGTGCGGCGACTCGTGTACTTGCTCGGGCTCTGCTCGAAGGCAACACGGTTGTCGTCGTCGTTGAAGAGGTGAACATTGCAGACGTTGAACTGCACCGTGCCGATGCGCAGCGACACCATCAGAAAACCTTTTCGCGAGCGACCGGCCTCGGAGAACTTACCGCTCAGGAAGAGGCGACCCGCATCGCCAGCGTACGAGATGGGGTCGTCGACGATCGGGATGTAGGTGCGGTGGGGCACGGAGAGGCAGCTGGTGATGCCCATCACACGTGGAGACAAAAAGACGATGGACCCCATCGCGGTGAAGTACGGATCGGCCGCCTCCTCCTCGCTCATGTCCGTCTCCGTTCCGCTGGCATCGTTGCTTGAGCGGCGCGAGTGGGAGTCCGTGTAATCCCACGCAGGGGCGCGCAGGTGGCCCGTCATCGACGTCGGCGACGGACGCTGCACGGGGCCGCCAACGCCTCCTCCAACACCACCGTTGTTGTTGTTGTCGTTCGTTGTATTCGTCGTGCGTGTGCGACGGCACGCGCTGCTGCTCACCACCACCCGATCACTCTCCCGGTCATCCATCAGCAGACCGCTGCTCCACCCCGCCTCTGGCAGCACCACCGCGCTCAGCTGCTCCTTAAAGTACTTATTGAAGTGTTTATTCTTGTACTTACCTCCAACTTCCTGGAAGTGAATCACAACAAGGTCCACCATGGGCGGGCGGGCGGCGGCGGTGTAGCCGCGCAGAAGGGACTCTGCGGTTTGCCCCGCCGCTGGGTTGTTGCCGGACGGCGAGGCCGTATGCCGCGTCGAGGACGTCCCTGTCGCTGCCGCCGAGGGCACCCCATGCGTGCTGTGACTTCCCGCTGCTGACCCTGCTGCTGCTGCTGTTGGACTCGTCTTCGCACCTGCATGTGTCGAGCTGCCCGCCTTCTCCATCCTGCGCGCCGCAGCGCTCACGTAGGACATGCGATGCAACCACGTGCGCAGGTCCGCCAGAAACTCCGCCACCTGCTGCCGCACCAGTGCCGAGACGCCACTTTCCGCGTCCACGTCGTCAGGGACCTGGGCGTAGGAAGGGCTTGTCATGGTCGCCACGATGGAGGGAAAGCCGGTAAGACCGCCTCCGATGCTGTTGGTGTTGTTGTTGTTGCTGGTCCCTCCATTCAGCTGGTCGGATGCGGGGGACATGCCAGGTGAGGCATCGAGTAGGCTCGTGAACCCGCCGTAGGCAGCTTCGATGCCGCCAATATTTTGGGTCAAGAGCAGCACGCTCGGTTGACTGTCACCGTGCGAGGGGTCGAAGTCAACGGAGAACTGCAGCGCCGCGGCTGCCGCCACGTTGCTGGAAGGATGCGGAGGGGTAGTGGGCATTTTCTTCTTTTATTCTTCTTTGAATTTCTGTTTTACAACAGCAGTTCCTTGCAACTGTCACGTTTGTCTGCCTGAGAAATATTCTCTTCTCAGCCAACGCTATCTACGCGGCCACTGTAAAAAACAGAAGCAGGGTTAAAA
>MDUD01005688.1:0-21691 GCA_002216565.1 Crithidia mellificae | reverse complement strand
GCTGTCTTTTCACTGCGTCTGCGCTTTCTCACCGTTCTAGTTTTTGTTTTTCAGAGAACGGGTGTTAGAGAGAGCGAGAGAAAAAGGCAGAGAGCCAGTTGCGGCGCTTTTCATAGGAAGTAAGAAGAGGCAATTAGCAAGTGCAAGCAAAGCTAAACCATCGTCAGCTATTTGTGCACTCTGCCTCGTTCTCGCGCACTTCTTAGTCTAGATGCAGGGACGCAAGACACACCATTACAGAGCGATGGGCTTCGGTGAGGGAGGCTTGCAGGCGGCGCAGCGCGCGCGTCGACGGCGTTGGCAGCTTCGTGGGCGACACGTTGTAATTCTGCTTTGTCTCCGCCGCGTCGACATCGGACTGCAGCAGGTGACAAAGACTGGTGATCGTCTCCGTAACACGGTTGCAAACATCACGCACGAGGCCGAGTGCGTCACGAGCGCGCCTCTGCACCTCCTCTTCATCGTTGTTAGCCGCTGCGTCGTCGCTGCGCTCGGTGGCGCCGCTGTGCGAGCGAGTTCCGGCAAGGAGGGCAGCAAGGGGGCCCACGGTGCCCGTGTTCCACTGCGGATCCGGCGTCGGGGCAGGTGGAGGTGTGGTGGTCGTCGAGGCGGCTGTGACGGTGGGCAGCCCATGCGCAGCCGCAGCATCGTCCGTGTTCGCGGTTGGATTTGAGAAGAGGGCGAGGAAGGCGGTGATGCACTTGACGTGTGTCTTGCCCTCCGCGTGCTCGGCCGTGAGCTGCGTCTCCACCTCCTCTAGTGATTTCCGCTGTACCTGCACGTACGTGGCGAGCTGCGCATCCGACACCACGGCGTCCTTGCCCAGAGCGCGGTGCACGGAGGAGACGACGCTGAGCACAAAGATGCGGCGGAGCAGCAGCTGAAGAATTTCCACGCGCTTCGCCTTGCCTTGTTCCTCCATCGTCGTGAGAGATGCCTCCACGCGATCCAGCGCCTCCTCGACTTGCTCGAGGGTGATGCGGCCGGCGCTAATGGCATGCAGCGCAGCGCTGGCCGGCGGCGTCGGTGTCTCTAAAAACTGCGTTTCCACAAACTTATAGAGCTCTTTCTTGCCCTGCACGTGAAAGTTGCACGCCATCATCTGGCTGAGGAGGACGTACCAGCACCGCCAGCACTCGCCATCACGGAAGGACGAGAAGACCTCCGTGACCACTTCGTAAGGCGGGAAGTCTTGGCAGAAAGCTTCACGCACAAGCTCGGTGCTGTTCTCATCGAGTGACGGCGCTACCGCGTCGTTTTTCACCGCAGCCTTGTGTTCCGCTTTGTACGCGCTGTGCTGGAAGACGACGTTCCAGCGCTTTAGCTGGTCGTCCGCCCAGGCCGACTCCATCGTGCGCAAGGTGGTGGTCCAACTGCTGTTGTTGCTGGCGCTACCGTGAGAGGTGGAGGAGACTGGGCTGCCTTGCCGTGGCGACCCATCGACGGAGGCCGCCGCCGTCGCTGAGTTGCCGCCAGCACTGCTGTCGCTGCTGCGGCCGTCGATGTCGTTGGCACCGCCGCTGAGTTGTGTGTACAGCACGCGCAGAAAGAGGTAGCGCAGCAGCTTCCGGTTGTAATCGGAGGTGAATTGGCGCCACTCCCCGCCCAGCTCCCTCGCGAGGACCTCGCTGTCCATTAGATCGTCGATTCGCTCCGCCGTGAGTGGGGCGGGAGCGGGCACCACGTGCGAGATGCGCCGGTTGGCGGGAATGGTGGTGGTGTTCGTGGCGGTGGACACGGTAATTGTGGCGGCTGCGTCATGCCCGTCCCCTGCCTTTGGTGCGAAGACGACGGGTTGGCTGTCGCTGCGTGAGTAAGCCTTTTCAAGCGTGTGCAGCAGGGATGTGATGGCGCCGCGTGCCAACATGCTCGTGAACAGCAGCGGCTCCAGGATGTCGCGGTCTCGCTGAATGGCCGGAACGGTGGCGCGGAGCGTTTCCACGCAGTTGCCGGCACCAATCTGCAGCTCGGTGCGCAGCTGAGCGTACGTGTGTCCGTTGGAGCTCGCCGACGCACCGGCCGCTTTACTTGCTTTTTTGTCCGCCTCTTCGGCTTCCTCGGTGGCGGACAGGCGTACGCTGTGCGACACCTCCACCGTGAGGTGCAGCAGTGCGCTGAGCGTGCAGCTGGCCCAGTGCCGCACCGTGTGCTCGTTGCTTGAGACACGGGTGTACACGTTGTCGATGTCGCTCAGCAGCAGGCGCAGCACCTCTAGAAGGTCTTCCAGCGCAGCCCGCACGCTCGGCGCCGTCGATGGCGACATGCTAGCCGACTGCCACGTGGAGAAAAGCGTCGGCGAGGCCTGCCACACGCCAAAGTTCGGCACCAGACTCAGCGTCGAGGTGCTGTGCTCGGAGGGGCTGTGGTGCGTCAGGCCATCCCGCAGCGGGATGAAGCCGTGCCCGCTCTCGTCCACCGGGGACGGCATGAAGAGGTGGAAGTCGGTCGCGCCGCCGGTGAGGTTGGCGGACGACGGCAGCGCCACACCGGGCGTTCCGGGTTGCGGAGCGAGACGACGCGTGTAGGTCGTCTGTGGGGTGGCGATCTGCGGCCCGCTGCCAGCGCTCCCGCGCTCGAGCGGCGTCGTGCTGGCCGCTGCACTCACCACCTGCGCTGCGGCAGCCGCCGCCTTGGCGTGTTTCTCATTGTAGGCGAAGTTGGCGTCAGACAGCGACACCGCTGCGACGTTGTTCATCTCGGTGTCACTCGCCTCGTCCGGGCCGGTGACATTGTTGCTCTCTGCCTCGTGCGGACGCTTCGTGCGGTTCAGTTCCATGCGCTGCTCCTGAAATTTGTCCGCGGCGGCAGCGGCCTCGTCGTCGTTGTCAGGGGCCGCGTTCGGCGAGACGGACGTGTTCTCTGCGTTCGACGGCGGCGCGCCAGGGGTGGCGTTGTAGCTGCTGCGGTTCGACTCGTCCGCGTTGCCCTCCGCGTCGTCGTTGTCGTCGTCGTACGCCTCGGCCGGACTGCGCCTCTGCGACGCACGGCGGACTTCGTCGTCGTCGACGTCGTTGTCGTCCGTCGCGTTCGGCCGCGCCGTCAGCGGCTCCGGCAGCCGGGGACTGGGCGGGGAGAGGTGGCCCAGCTTCGTCCACTCCACCAGCGCTCCATCGGGGAAGCGCGGCGGCATTACCGCACCGCTGCCGGAGGCGAAGGAAGCCTCGCTTGTCGCACGCGGGGGCAGCTGGTGTGCCGGCCCTGCCCCCACCTCCATCATCAGCGGCGTGATGCTGGCGGACGACACGTTGCCGCCAGCTCCACCGGCCAGACTTGTGGGGGTGCAGTCGTGCTCGGTGGGCCGCACCGCTCCGTCAGCGTGGAAAACGGAGAGGGGGTTGTCCTGTTCCTGCCGGTGCTGCGACAGCTCCTGCATGGCGTCGCGGTAGATGGAGTGGCCACCGCGCGAGGTGGGGGTCTGGATGGTTGGCGTGAAGGGCGTCGACTGCAGGATGGACTGACCGAAGCTGAAGAAAGGGTAGTCGTCACGGCACGGCGGCGGCACCAGCGAAACCTGCAGCGGGGCGTCCAGGATGGCGGAGTGCACCATACCCCCGTTGACGCTGACGCCGCTGCCGGGTGAGGCGAAACACGACGCACCGGCGCCAGCGCCGACGAAGCTGGTCTCGTGACCGAGCGTCGAGATGCTCAGTTGCACCGGAGAGCTGTCGTCGTTGCAGTAAAACTGCTGCTGCTGACGAAGGGACTGGGCGGAAGGGGACATGATGCGCATTGCGCTGCTGTACGCGGTCGGAGAGCCGCAGGGGTAGGGCACGGGGCTGGAGGTCGCGTTCCAGTACGTGGCATAGGCCACCGCGGCGTTGGTGAGGTTGCCGCCACCGGCTGCGTTGCTGCCGCGCGTGGGCGACGGGACTGGCTGAATAGTCGGCAGCGGGTGCCCGCCGCTCCACGGCGAGCCGAGCAGCTGCGAGTCAAGGCGGAGAGCGCTGTGCACGTTGTTCAGCGACTTCGACTTCACCGTGGGCAGCGGAGAGAGAGGCCCGCTGGCGGAGGTGCGCAGCTGCGGCGAGTAAACCTGCGGCAGCTTTGCGTGCGCCGTCGGGTTGCTAGCGCCGAGCATGTTCGCGTTTGGCTCGCCCGAGATGTGCTGGTTGCGAGATGGCTGGCTGCCAAAGTGGGAGGGCAGAGCCATGTAAGGCGACCGCGTGGCCCCTTGCGAGGCAAGGGAGGAGCTGGACGCGTGGTTGAGATCCTCGGCGTGCGGGCTTGAGTGTTGAGACATACTGTGCACCGATGCCGTGTCGCTGGTGTCGTGGCGCGGGTCAATTGGATCCCGCAGTGTTTTCACAATCGGCGGCTCCTTCTTCGCGGCATCACTGAAGCCGTCGGTCTGCATGGTTGCAGCAGATCTCTGCGTGTATTGCGCGTCGGGCGGTTATACAAAAGTACACCGAGATACCCGGTGACAGCCACTGCTAAAGGCAAGTAATTAGGAAATAACAAAAAAAATGAAAAGAAGAAATAAGGTATGCCTGAAAGAAAAGAATGACTTGTATAATTAACGTGAAAAAGAAAATGGTCTTAAGGTTTTGATGTGATCAAAAAGAGAAGAGAAAATGAAAGAAGAAGGAGAAAGCTGGGATGCACCACCAACGGTAGAAAAACAGTTACAACCAAAAATAACAAGAATTCTAGGACGAAGAAGAGATCAAAAGGAAAAGATGATTTGTGTCGAAAACACAGCAATACCCGAAAAGAATGGTGTTGTCGACAATCAAAAGCTAGCTTTTGTAGCACTTCTGTATACGGTGCTTCGTGTCCCCACACAGATCAGCGAAATCTAGCTTGCTGAAGAAACGGAAGGGATAAAAATGAGGAGGGTAAATAATTTAGGTGCACTCAAAGAAAAAATATATAACCGAAAAGAAGGTTAGAGAAAACAATGCGAGGTACGGCAATAGGCTGAAGCAAGGACAATAAAAACAAGTGAAGAAAATATGGGAGGGAGGATATAGCAAACCAGCTAACGACGAAGTCGAGAGAAGGAAGGTAGAAAGAACAACAACAACAACAAAAACTTGGAGGTCCTCAAATAGTAACGTTCAAAAACAACGATCGTAGAGAAGGGGTTCTTTTGTGATGTAAAGTAAGGAACAGAAGGAGAAAAAGGTTAAAAAGAGAGAAAAAGGCACTTTTATGTCGGTGTGAATTTGGAGAAAGGAGAGGACTTTACGTGTTTGATAGTAATATATGACTTTGAGGATACTCAGCAGCTACAAAAAGGCTAGCGGAGAAAAAATAAAAGAAAAGGGAGAGAGAAAAAACAACAAAAAGGATTGTTTTTTTTTTTGTATGAAGTTTAGACAAAAGGGGACACCGCAACAAACGGCTGAGGAGACTGTTGAGAGAGGGCAAAAAAGAGCAAAAGCAAAATTTGCAGCTTGTGAGCAGAGAAGCTACCACAAAGAAAACAATGAATGGGCCTCGCCAAATTAGGGGAGGAACAGCTTGGATAAAAGAGCCAGACAGCTCAAAAGACACAATAAAGCGAAAACAGAATTGAGGAAAAGGAAACAAACAAAAAAAGTAAGCTATGGCGTTTTAGTGTGTGGAGGTTATTTTTCTTCTCGTGTGCGCGAGGAGAAGAGAAGATGAAAAGGGAAAAAAGAAAACAGTGCAGAGAGAGGTAGGGAGAGAAAGAAAGAGAGAAAGATACGAAACAAGCAACAACGAAAGAGGAAGATGACTATCCAGATGCCAAATCTCTTTGGCAACTACGAGAAAAAAAAAGGAAAGTTAAAGAAAGTTGTGAATCGTATATGCACTCGGAAGAGGTTATATTTATAACAAGACAAAGAAAGGTTAAATAAATGCGCAAGAGAAGACGAGATCGCTGCTTGCCGCACAAGATATCCGTTTGAGATCAGCTGCAAAGCGGACTACGAGACAATTTTTCAACAAAAGCATGTTGTAAAGTCGATGTAACCGCACAGAAGAGAAAGAGAGAGAAGGCGAGGGTGAGTAGAGAAAAAAGAAAAACACAGAGTTCTCTCTGCTATTAATGCTTGTTCGATGCTTTGCTCAGGAAATGCCGCCTTGTGCAGCGGTAGAGTTTGCACACATTAAAGAATTGCCAAGCAAACGACTTAGCTGCGAGAGTTGCGCAACTTATCGCACTGCGATTCGATGACTTGGTAACGACAGGAGATATTGATTATTAATAAAATGCAGCATTTCAATTTAAATGTAGTTTTGGCTTGATGTATGGGTATCGTTATTTAAAATCAAACAAGCTAGAACGGCCAACACTCACACAAACAAACACAGAAAGGAGAATTCTCTTCAATTGAAAAACAATGCGTCGTAGATGAACGCCGCTCAGCTTCACGTAAGAATGCACACGTTGCTGGATGCCTCGCAAGCCCCAGCTCGGACAAGCGAGGCGTATTTACACACCTCATCATCACTGCACATGTCCACAAACTCATACCAGTTGATGTGATGGGCGAACTCCTCCCAGGTGAGAAAGCCATCCTTGATGGGGTGCGGCAGCGGCGTTGCGGCACCATCGCGCATCCGCTGCAGCCGCAACGCCTCCAACTCCACGCAACGCGTGCACTGCACCCGGGGTGCGCCGGTGCTCGTCGTGACCACCTCCTGCGCACTCACACGACGAGCCGTGCCCTCCGCACTTGTCTGGGCGTAACGGGGGGTTGTGGGCATCTCCGCCAGGCAGCGCGCCAGCGCCAACGCACCAAACGCACGCACCTCACCAGGCTGCGCCACGGAGAGGAAGGCGCTCCACTGGTAGCTGCGGGCCACCTCGGCGACCGTCACCGTGCGCTGCGCGTTCACAGGCACGGGTCGGTCGCGCACCTGCTGCAGCCACGTCGTGGTGGCCGTGAGGGCCTCTGCCTCCGTTGCTGCCTCCGCGTCTGGCGAGGGCGACGCGGCGGCGCCGTGGCTGCCGGCACGCGGCACCCGGCTGCGGGCCTCCCTCGGCTGGTCGAGGCACAACTGCGCGGTGCGGCGCAGCGGCTGGCGCGGCTTCTGACGGCGCACCGCCCCGCGGTTGCCGCTCCCGCCGCCACTTCCGCCGCGTGGCTCGTCACTGTAGGCGTTCAGCAAGTCGGAAACGAAGTTGCGCATTGTGTCCAGCCCCATCACGTTTACCAGACTCATGTACTGCTTCTTCATCTGATCGCGGTAGGCGTCGCGGTGCACGAAGAAGAGGTGCCAGATCGTGTCGCATACGCGGCGGCGCTGCACGGCGTCCCACTGCAGCCGGGCGTCCTGTGTGGAGCCGACGAGGAGGCTGGCGGCGCCGGCGATCTTCCACAGCGGGTCGTCCGCCGCACCGGGAGAGCGGTAGAGCGACAGGGAGACCAGAATGGGGTCGACAGAGAGCTGCTCGATGGCCACAACGCGGCTCCACAGCGGGGCAGAGGCGGCGCGACGTACCCGCGTGCTCTGCAGCGTCCCCTGCGTGTTCTCTTCGATCTCTGCGTGGACATGGCGGGCCACCGTGAGAGCAGCGGCGAGGTCCGCCTTCCACGGCGGGACGGCCGCCGCCGCTGTGCCGCTGCCTGCCTTCACGTTGGGGCGTGCTGCGGCTGTGTTGGCGGTGACCTGCTGCACTGCCCGCGCCAGGTCCCACGTGTTGTGCACCACCTCCTGGTAGCCCATCATTGCGGTAATGAAGCCGTCCTCGACGTGCAGCTCAATCGGCGCGAGACGGAAGGCCGCGACAGAGCAGTAGAGGATGGGCGTCGTCCGCAGCAGCTTCCGCTCGATCTGGAAACCGCTCTCTCGGTCATCGACCAGCTGCGCCACCACCCGCTCCTTCGCCGCCGCCCGCTCGTCGTCGACCTGGAACGCGTGGAAGCGCAGCTGCAGTCGCTGCACGTCGGTGTCCCCGTTGTCCGCATCGCCAGACGCCGCCACCTCGGCCGCGCTCGCCCCGTCGCGGCGCCGCCGGATGCCCTGCGCAAAGGCAAAGGACAGCGGCTGGATGCCGCACAGCAGCACCCCCTCCGCCCCTTCCCCGCAAAGCAGCGCGTAGACGCTTTCTACCTGCAGCGCCAACGACAGCTGCGGGTAGGGCAAGGTGCGGTAGGCGTCGATGGTCGGCTCCGTCGTGATGCTGACCGCGTAGCTCAACCCGTGCACGCCGCGGACACGCACAAACAGCATCGAAGGCGTGCCGTGAACCGGGTCCACCACCTCAATCTCTTGCTGGAAGCCACCGGTGGCGTTGCGGGACTGCTGGCCCACGAGCTGTGGGTCGAAGTTGAGGACGCACGTCGCGCGGTTGGACCCGCCTGACGCGGCCGGCGACGTACTCGCTCCGCGCCTGCCAGCCGAAGTTGCCGCGCCGCTGCTGGACGCCTCCTGCGCCTGTGCGAGCCACAGCTCCACCGTGGCTGGTGTGCCCACGCCGGACGTTGGAGCATCCCACGTCCACGCCTTGCGGCACCGCGGAAAAACGGTGGAAATGCGCCGCACACCGCGCTGCTGGAAGCACACCGTGAAGGACGTGCGATTCTCCACGACGATCGGCGGCTGCGCGGCCTCTTCGACCTCCACGCACATCATGCAGCCCTTGTACGCGTACGCCGTTGTCGTGAACACCTTTGCCTCCTCGCGGTCCACAAAAAGCTCCCCTTTGATTTCCTTAATGTCCTCCGGGTTCAGCGGTGGCAGGCTGTCGGGTATCCGCTGCGCTGCTTGCTTTCCGGCACTCGACGTGTCCGCCGAGCTCTGCGGCCAGTACTCCGCCATCGGAATGAGGCTGTGATACACAAGGTTGATCGACTCTTCGTGCACGACGTTGATGGGAAGGGAGTAGCTCCAGCGGCATTGCTGCACGTTGTGCTGCACGTCGTCGCTGATGGCAAACGAGAGCATCGGGTTTACCTGTCCGCCTTGCTCGCTCGCGACGGACGCCACCGACGGCACGGTGATGTCTGAGAAAGGCTTGACGCGTGCAAGTGTGGCATCACCACCCTCGCTGCGCCGCACGCCTGGCACAATCTGCGAGAAGCACAGGGTGTACGGCGACTTATTCATCAGCACCCAGCGCGGGCGGACGTAAATGACTCGCGTGTCGCTGTACGCGTGCAGATTCGTCTGACTGCCCAGCTCCACGCGGCAGGAGAGCACAAGCAGCGTCCCACGTACGCGACGGCTTGCACAGGTCACGACTTGCACCTCCGCTATCTCGTGCACCGACAGCGCTTGCGTTGACCAGTCCGAGAAGCACGCCGCCTCGTTGGCGTCTCCGGTGGCAGTCTCCCAAACCCGCACAAAAAGGCCGTTTGTTCCCGCGTTGCTCTTGTTCTTGCTGCACGACTCCGCGCGGAGGCTGTTGTACAGGAACACCGAAGTATTGGCGGCGTCACTCTCACCGTCGGCAGCAATGAAGCGCACATTGCTTTGCTGTTGCTGTTGCGCTTGTCCAGGTGGTAGAGCTACGCCATCCCACGCAGCCACTGTGGCGCTGCGGACGGTGCGGCCGCCAAGCCCGGCAATCGGGTTTGCGCTTCGGTCTGTCGCGCCGACGTGCGGCGATGACGTGTCTGCGAACTGAAGGGGCATCTGCGTCTCGTTCACAATCCAGTGCGGGCAGTACAAGGTCACAAGTCCTTTCGTGTACTTGATGTACAAGACTAACGTGGACCCAGTTGCCGGGTCCATCAGGACCAGCTGCCCGTCGCGGCGGCCACGCCCACTGCCAGTGTAGATGCACGCAGGAGGGTAGTAGCCAGAGCCAGCGCCGTCCGCAACGCCGCCAGCCGCCGTCAACTGCGAGGACCACTGCAGCAGTGTGCTGCCGTTTGGCTGCTGCAAGGCCACCCCAACGCACACGTCATCGAGCGGGTCCATCTCCGTCGCGCCGTAGCTCGCGTTGGCCGCCAGCGTGGTGGTGTGAACGGCCGTGTAGACGGCGGTGTCCGGTGCGGTGTCGAGGAGGCCGATACGCATGCCAGGACGCACTCGCCGTGTCAGCAGGGTGAGGGTGAGCGGCACCCCGACGGCGTTGTGCACCGTCACGGCGGCCTCGGCGCTCACGACGACGCTGCGCAGTGGGGCGAGGGCAGCGTAGCGCCGCACGTCCGCCGGCTGCTCTGCGGCGGCCTGCACGCGAAGGAGAAAGTACGACTTGCTCTCCTTGCCGCTATAGATGTCGAAGTTTTTGCCTTTGGCGAGGCGCGTCTGCGGCGCAGCAGCCGCGGTGGCGCCCCGACTGTCAGCGACAGACGGCACGGCAGAGACGCAGAGGAAGGTGTCGTTGATGAGGCACGGCAGAGCGTCGTAGGAGACGCCGAGCGCCACCACGGCATCCGGGCTCAACGCGAGTGTTCGCCGCTGCTGCTCTGAGGCAGCCTTCGTGACGCCCGCACCGTCAGGCACCACGACGGCGAGGCAGACGCGGCGACGAAGTGCTTCGACAGAGACGTGCTGCGCCGCCCCGGCTGGCACAACATCGACGACGTCGTAGGTGCCTCGCCCGTTCAATGCGAGCTGCACGAGATCGACACTGAGCCGGTTACGGAAGAGGATCGTCGAGTGCAGGTGAACTTGCTTCTGCCCTTGTTGCTGAGGCGGCACCGAGACATCCGCCACGACGTAGCGTTGCAGCGGCCCAGCGGTGCTGAGGCACGCGCGCTGCACCCCGACGGACGCCAGCGACACAACTGCCCCGCGCGATTCATCTGTCTCGGTGCGGGGATGGTTGCCACCCTTCGATTGCTTGCTGTGTTGCTGCTGCAGCATAATCTTCTGCTGCGACCGCGGCAGCTCCTTGCCTTGTGCGCGTGGAAGGTTGAATGCCCAGGACTCACCCGAGGCAAGCACGCGCGCTGATGTCGACGACGACGATGATGCAATGGTATCGTTCCCGCTACTGCGGGCAGCGCTGGAGACGTACTCGGGCAACCGTGCAACAATGTCCACGCCCGTTGTTTGCTGCAGGTTGAAGGCGTGAAAAGACGCGGCAGGTGCGATGGAGCCGGCCGTCCCATCTGCGGCGTTTGCCCTCGCTTTTTCGACCTCTTCCTCCAGCCCGGCAGCCTCGAACTTGGCGCGAAGCAGCTGCAACTGCCGCACGTTGCGTAGCAGCCCAAGGGTGAAGTAGCTTCGCACGCTGGCCGTGTGCACGGCAAGTCGGACGTAGCCTTGACGGTTGTACACATCCAGGACGCTCAAGTTCCGCCGCCAGTTCAGCGCGAGGTTGACTCGCAGCGGGTCCAGCACCGGTGCCCAATGCGACTGCGCTAACTCGTAGTAGTCCAGCTGAAGTGTAAACTGCAGCTCCGCCTTCACGTGCGGCGACTCCAGCAGGACGCTCGGCGTGTGGATCTCGTTGACGTAGAGGCAGAAGAGTGGCGTGTCGGTGTTCTGGCTGTCGTCCACGGCGAAGAAGCTAACGTACGGGATCTGCACGCTCACCGCGGTGCGGGTTGTGACGCTGTCCTCCAGATGTGGCGACGCGGCGGCTAAGATGCTGCTGGGGGCTCTGCTACTGCGACTATTATTAAGCGAGGCGTAGGTGCTGCTGCGATCCCGTATGAGTGACTCTTTCACGAGATCACCCTCCACCTCCTCAACATCCCAGCTGCGTGGCAGCGTGGTGAGGCTGGACCAGAGATCGCGTCGCACCGCGTCTTTCCACTTCGCAAAGGCCGCCTGTGCATGCCGTGCGGCGCGCAGGACGAAGAAGACGTCACTATATTGCACTCGCATTTCCACACCGGTGCTGGAGTCGAGGAAGATGTTGCGCACGTGTTGCACGCAGCGGCGACGCGGTGCCGTTGCGGGCACCCTCCGACTCGTGCTCGGCAGCGGGCTGCCGGCGTCGGTCTCGTCGTAAAAGTCCAACCCTTTCTGGCTTGTTTGTGCCAGACTCTTCTCCTCCGTGTACTGCGCCGTCATCGCCCAGTCAGAGATGAGGTCTGCCGTGCTCACGGTGACACCATGCGCCGTGACAAACTCACTGCGGACGCCAGCGTGAGCAAGAACAAACGAGCCACTTACTTCGTTCTCGCCGGCCAGGGCTGACGCCGCGGCGTTGACGAGGGAGAGGCGCATGTCGCTGTAGAGTACAAGGGTTCGCTGCGCTGCGGTAGCTGCTGTCGCCGCCGCCGCGGGGCTGCCCGTGACAGGAGACGCCGCAGGCGTTGCGGCGAAGGTCGGACGCGGCTCTGGGATGCGCAGTTGTGCCTGCACATCGCCCTCGAACTCCGTCCACTGCATGGCCGGAGGCTGCTGCGGTGCCGCTGTTGCTGGACCCGACAAAGTCGCAGGCTTTGACTGCTGTCCTACCGAACCCGCCGCGAAAAACAGATCGTCCATGTCCTGCTGCGTCGCTGCTGCGGCAGCCGCCTCTGAGGGCCGCACGACAGTGCACGTCTCACGGTTGAGCACCACGTACGATCCATTACCAGCGCTCACGTAAGCCTCGATGGATTCGGCTTCCATGCAGACAACGGCGTGCGTAATGTGCAGTGTCATGCCTTCTTCCAGCAGCAGGAGGTGTCCCCGCCGCGCCGCGTTGAGATAGATGGTGTGTCCATTGCCGTAGAGGTACAAAAGGCTGTAGGACTTATTGACCGCCCGCAACGGCGTCCGCTCCGTCAGCACGAGGTCGTCAGTAAGCCACAAGTCGCGCTGCACGACCAGCTCCTTCGACGTCTGATAGTCCGGCACGGCAATCTGCAGGTACGGCGCGTAGAGCAGGTCCACCCACGCCATGACAGGGATGGCTTCCACCGTGACAGTGACCTGTTTCACGTGCACCTTGCCTCGCTTCGCTCCCGTCACGTCATCATCGGAGATGTGCACGACGCACGCGGGAGTCGTGGAGTCTGCAGAGTCCGGTGCGACGAGGGAAATGGTGGGGATGGCCCCTTCCGTCCCGACAAAGCAGCTCTGCAGACTCACCGCAACGCGCATCGAGGAGGTGGACATGCGGCTGTTCGTCTGGGTTTTACCTGAGTCCGCCGCCGCTGCTGCTGCTGCTGCGCCAGTGTAGTAGGTCGCGTCAAATTGCTCCAGCTGCACGTACACTGCCGTCACCGCGGCAGGTTGTTTGACCGCCTCCCTGCTGTCACCGTCCTCCTCTACGCGCAAGCTCAGCGAGGCGACTTGCACGCGGAAGCTGCGCCCGACACCAACATTCGTTTGCTCCGTCACCGAAGACACCGGCTGCTGCTGCTGGTGCTGATGCTGGTGCTGCGGTGGCGACGAGGTCCGTGAGCGGACTGCCCCTCCATCGTTCTCAGCGGCCGCGGCAGCAAGTGTCTGCGAAGCTGTCGCGGCGGAGCTCATCAATGTAGCCAAGAAAGACGTCTGTTGGAAGGCTAGGCGGAGCAGAGCGGCGTAGTGAAACTGCGTGAGCGTCAGCTGCAGCGGGTCCATCGTCAGCTTCCACTCCTCGACAGCCGCACTCCCAGAGTTTCTAGTCTTCACCTGCCGCGTCACCCGCACGCCGAAGCGCTCGAGCAGGACGGTGCACTGCTGCAACCCACGCAGGGCACAGATGGACGTGTTGCGCAGCTGCAGGACCGTCTGCGCAGCTGAGCTGACTGCCGGTCTCCGATGGGCGTCACGTGTTGCGGCGAGCTCAGAGTCCCACTCCGCGATGACGGCCTCCGTGGCGACGAGCAACGCGTCTCCTTCGCCCACTGATCGCTTGACGGCCTCTTCTACCTGTCGCGCACCGCAGCCGTGCTGCATTTCCATCGTGACTTCTTTCTGCAACACGAACACGGATACGGCACCGACATGGACGTTGATCGCCAAGGCACCAGAGTGCTCCTGCCGGGGAGCTGTAACGACAGATGCAGGCGGCGGGCTCGAGGCATCGCGCGTCCGCAAGGCGGCGGCGATGCTGCCCAGCTGTTGACGCAGCCCCGCCAGCAGCAGCGAGAGGTGCGGCATCGACGGCGTAAGCAGCCAGAGCGGCCTCAGTGTCGTTGCAAAGCTTGACTTGGCAGGGGAGTGCGTGAACTCGATCTCGAGGCACCTCTCAGCGCTTAACGGCGACGATGACGACGACGACGCGACCGCTTCACTCTGTGAGGAGAAGCTGGGTGAGGCAGGGCTTTCCGCCTGCGTACATGGCTGGGTCGCATTCAGCGGTGACGCCGTCGATACGGGAGAGGGCAGCTCGCCAAAGAGTTCATCAAGCATGTCCGACTGCGCCGGCCGCGGCGCCTCCATGCGCTGCGGCGTGAAACGCGTTGGGGATGGCGATGTCGCTGCCCGCCACGTCACGCGCGGCGACGCTGACGCAGATTGTGCTGCTGCCACTGGCGGTGCCCAACCCGTCGGCTGCTCCAGTAGAAGTGGTGTAATCGTCACTTGAGCACTGCTGCTTCTGTGGCTGTATGAGTTAACAGCACCGCCATCCCCACGGCGGTCTTGCAGAGTGCAGTGAATGAGGCGACCAACGTGCAGCTGTCCCCGCCAGGCTGCTGCGTCGCTGCGCAGTCGCGCCGTAACGGCTGAGGTCAACACACACAGCCGCAAATCGCACGCCGAGGTGGCCTGCTTGCCTGGTGTTGCTGATTTTGTTGTAGAGAAGGGACAAGGCAGCTGAAAAGCCAGCTGCGCAAGCTGCGCTTTCACCGCAATCTTTTCCCACCCGATGGAGGGCGTTGCAG
Organism: Crithidia mellificae; assembly: GCA_002216565.1. Taxonomy (NCBI): domain Eukaryota; phylum Euglenozoa; class Kinetoplastea; order Trypanosomatida; family Trypanosomatidae; genus Crithidia; species Crithidia mellificae. The sequence goes on along the minus strand of MDUD01005688.1, from coordinate 7,067 downwards.
GTTGCGTCGCTGCTGCAGGAGTGCTCGCCATAGGTGTGGCCGGCGCAGAGTACCGGCTCAAGCTGTCCTGAAGGGAAGGGGCGCGCAAGACAGACTGTAGATGCGACACCGCGACGCTATCGGCAGTCACGCAAACGCACTCTGAAGAGTGGCACGAGGCGTACATGGCGCGCGGGGTCGTGCTGCCGCTTTCCCTCCCCTGACCTGCTGCATCTGCTGGGGTACTTTCGACTAGCCACCGCCAGCCATACTGCACACCCAGCAGCGCCGGCGACGACGACAGCGGAGACACGGAGTCGGTGTCCGCGCTTGCAGGGAAACAGAGCAGCGACGCCAGTTCGCCCTGTTCAGTGGGCGTATCGCCTTCCTTGACTTTCGCACCGCTTTTCATAGACAATTGACTTAATTCCAGCGTGCAGCTGAGCTCTCCGGCCCCGCTGCGAGCCATCACGGCGTGCGCGCCGCTCACGTCAACCTGGCAGGCGGAGGGGCTTAGATCGCTTGGTGTGACGGAAGCGGAGAAGAGCGCCGCCACGTCTAGCTCCCAGGTGCTCGTCTCCACTGCAGACTTCAGCAGTGTGGCTGGCGAGGCGTCCGCTGATGTGCTCTCTGTGCCTGCAAGTTGCTGTTGCGTTGAAGACGGGCTGTGCGCTGTTACTCCTTCTGCGTTACTATCATGGGCGTTGTTTGCTGCGCTGCCCGCGACGTAGTTCGCGTGCAGAAGGTTAAGTGCAAATGCCAAATCGTCAACAGTTCCCTTCCACGATGATGATGTTGTTGCTGCGGTGGCATTGGCGTCTTGCTCTCGCTGAGCACCGCTCCCGACACCTGAGCGGAAGCAGACGTGAAATTTTTTGTGCCACGCCTCGCCCTCTTTCAGCACAGACGAAGCCTGGAAAACAGGGATGCTCAGCGTGAAGGTCCAACTAGGAAATAAAGCGTTAAACGACGGCGACAGCATGGTGGATGTCCCACAGCGCTGAAGCGCCATTCCACGAAAGTCGATGAGGTGAACTTGCTCTGCTCCGGACCACAAACATGGGTAACGGCTCCGCTGCGTCAGCGATGTAACATCGTCTGTCGCCGCCACTCCTTGCAGCTGGTCGGTGTAAGTGAAGTCGTCCATGGTAATTGCGCAGGCTGGGGAGACCGGTGCACCTCGGCCAGCCTTGTCCATCCAAAGCACGTCTCCTGGCATCTGTAACGCCACACGGTGCAGCGTGACGGACTTGCGCAGCCGGTCCCACGACACCTCGGGCGTCGCCGGCAGCGCAGGCGGTGGCCACGTAAGCGGAGGGGAGTAGAGCACGCCGTTGTGGAACCAACAGGGCTCACGGTTCACAATTGTAACACCACGGCGCAGAACAGCGTCCTGCACCACCTGTATCATGTGCATCAAGAGCGGATGCCAGTAAAGCATTGTGACACCACCAAGAACCATTTCCATCTCTTGTCGATCGCGGAAGCCAAGAGAAGGTTGGGCGTCCGCTGCCGAGCTGCTGCTGCTGCTGCTGCACCACCAATCTGAAGGGGAGAGCATTGGAGGTGCCTTGTGCAGCTTCCATTGCACCGTCAACTTCGGGCAGTCGCTCTGCGGCGTGCTCGCCGTAGCGTCGATCACTGTAACCCAGCTCGCGGAAGACGCGGTGGCAGCAGAGACGAGGGGGCGCCACTGCATCGCGGGGCTCTGCGTGCTCAGTCGCACCGAGTTCAGCCCCTCCGTCAAGCGCCACTGCAGGGTTGCGTCGCGAGTGGCAAAGCGCATCACAGCTGCCTCTTCCGCTGCAGCTCCTGCGGGTGTGGTGGGCGGGTCAGTGGGTTGCGGCAGCGCCACCTCCACTTCGATCGCCGGCGCCGCGAAGTCCATCATGATGCTCAGGGCTTGTCCGCCGCACTCTTCCGTGCTGTTCCACGCCGCCTCCGCCGCCCGTGCAGCTTGCCACGGGTCCGTCCCATCGGCCGAGTTTGGTGGCGCAAAAGGCCACCACGGATAGCCTGCAATGACTTCCTCTGCAAAGAGCCGGTTTGTCAGCAGCCCGAAGCTGTCCCACCACGCCTCTGCCCAATCAAACATGGCAGGCCCAACACGCACTTTCAGCGTGGACGCCGCGTCAACGTAGACGCCGCAGCGCTTCAGTGACGGTAGCGGTTGCGGACGCTGGTACGTGACAAAGCGGAGAAAAAGGGAAGGGGACGCCGACGGTGACCCTGCCGAAAGCGTGGGGGAGGCCGCACGCGGGGCGATTTTGAGAAGCGGTAGCTTGACGGGCATTGCTGATGAACGTGGTACGTTGGCGCTGTCGTGCACCTTGTCGCTTCCTTGTGTGTCTGCAGACGTTGCCGCTGCATCCGTCGATCCGTTGGCGTACATCTCCGTTTTGTGTGCCACCGTCAGCTCAAAGCGCTGCTTTTCCGCAAAGCGATCGTAGCGGAGAGCGAATGGGGTGAAGGCCAAGACAGCGTCGCGACGCTCCACTGTCGTCGCGCTACCCGTTGTCAGTGGTGGCTTCCGCGACAGCTCATCGCAGCAGTCAGCTGGTTCCCGTCCCTCGCACGTCATTTGCAGCGAGGGAAAGTCCACCTGCGCGCTCCACTGCGGTTGCTTGCGCAGCTCCGGTGCGACGACGGCGGCGTTGTACGCCGCCTGCACGTCGGGCGTCAGCTCAAGCGGTAGGACGGACGACGCCACGCAACACTGCCGCAGCGCAACCTCCATGCGCCGCGCCTCATCCAGCGTGGCGCAGCAGAAGGCCACGTAGCGACACGGCACGAGGTGCGAGCGCTGTAGCACCAACTCCAGCGCGCGCTGCACCTCCGCCACGCTCACCGATGACCCGCCCTTATCATTGCCGTGACTGCCGTCACGGTTGAGAGAAGCGCTGTCACGGGCGGCTGCGTCCGCCATCCACGCACGCACTGCACTCGTCAGCCACACCGCGTTGTGCAACAGGGCAGATGGCACCCCAACCTGCTCCATCAGCAGCAGTTCCGCAGCGTCACTGGCGCTTGTAACGACAGCCTCTTGATCTGTTCCACCCTGTGATACGTAGAGATGCACATAAGCAGCGCGGATGCTGCCGTCTTCGTTCTTCTCTTCCGTGCAGCGAACGCGTGTGCAGCCGTCACGTAGGGTGTAGTATTCAGCCGGGAAAGACGTGTGATTAGGGTGGTAGAGTACGCAGACACCTTGACGAATGTCGACACGACGCTTTGCCTCGTCGGTCCTCCACTTCGCTGCGGTGGTGACGGCGGCGGTACTGCTCGCCGTTGTCGTCGCCAGACGAGTCGCAGAAAAAGGGTGCATTTGTTTGTAAAACAGATCAGGGTTGTCAATCGTCGCGCTCGCCTCGTCTCCTGACTTTGGCTCTACCACTTCCCTCTGATCTGTGCGCTCAAATTCCTCTGCGCTTCTCCAGTACGCTCTGCGTGTTAGGTGGGGCATAACACCCACGTGAAACGTGGAGACTGCTTTGCTCGCCTCGCCGCCTTCCGGTGTTGCCGCGACGCCGCCGCGCTGCAGGACTGTCTCCCCCACAGAGGCCGCCAAGTCGGTCAACGTGCTGCACGATGTCGCAAGAACGGACAGCGTCGACCGCGACCACGACAGCTGCACCGCACTGGTGGACGAGACGTGCAGCTTGTAGGGTGGCTTTGCAGGGTGGCAGCGTCCCAGGAGGCTGCGCTCGACCACCACTTCAAAAGGCGTGTTGGCGAGGATGGGCTGACGCACCACCTTCAACGCTGTGGCTGGTGCGCTGTTGCGGTCCTGCGACGAGGTGCCGCTCTTAGTGGGAAGGAAGACCGAGAGACTCGTGCTGCCGAGTTCGACATGGGTGTAGTCAAACCAGTCCGTCTCTGACGAGCCCAACACGCCGGTGCCTAGTGACGTGCCTTCGTTGACGTCTTCGTTTTCCTTGTCATTTCCTTCGCTGGCGGTGATGTGGCTTTGCAGACGCTCTTGCCGCTGCAGACGGTGTGCGATGTCGTTGCGAAGGCGTACGTTCTTCAACACCAGCTCGCACCCTTGCACTTCGGGGACCTCGGAAAGCAAGACGGTCACGCAGTCCATGCACACATCCCACTCCACGGAGTGCTGCCGCTCTACCTTGCGGCGCAGAATGATGAGCCGTGCGTCATGGTCTGCAGCACAGCGCTGCTCAATGTGGGTGAGCGGCCGCGGCTTGGGCATGTGCAGCGCGGTCAAGAAGTCGTCGCGGACACCTGGTTCCTTGCTGTTTTCTCTGCCAGACACAGAAGCAGGTGGGCTGGCGCTAGGGGGTGCGTTGTCGTCCTTCTGCGCCTCCGCGCTAGGCCACATGACGGTGAGGAAGAAGTCCGCCAGATGCCGTAGCGGCACCACATCCACGACGAGGTTCAGCGGCGCCAGGCGGACGGCCACACGGTGTACGGCGCAGGCCCGCGATGTCAGCTGCTGCGGTGACCGCTGCCTCCACTCACACTGCCAAGCTGCGGTCCGTCGGCATTCATCGGACAAGATGGACCAGCACGCTTCCAGCGGGGAGAAAGGTCGACTGCGGCGCGTCGCCGTATCGGGAGCTGTCCTGCGTGTGGCCAGCGGTGAGGCAGACTGCCGAGCAGCACTGATGCTTCCGCTGTTCCCCTCCGTCGCCCGTGCTGCCTGGGGATGGCGAATGGTCAAAATTTCTTGTTCTTGCTGCTGCAGCGTTTGCTGCTGTTGTTGTTGCGCCTGTGCGCTAGCGCTCTTGTCGACGCCGCTGCCCAGCTTCGCTGCCGTGATGGCGAAGAGCTCGACGGAGCCCCAGTAGTAGGCGAGAGGGAGGGCAGCCTCCGCCGACACGTTCGCGGCACTACCGCTGTTGCTGCCCCACTCCGCACCGCCTTGCAGTTTCCCGAGCTGCAGCTTTGCCAAGGTGTCCTGCGTCGTCGTGGAGACACTGTGCAGGGCACGTGACTCCGCCTTGCAACTGCGCAGCTCGAGGGATACGGAGACGGCGCGGACAAACACCACCCAACCCGGCGCAGGCCGGAGCCGCTGACTGGCATTCGCGCTGCTGCCGGCGCTGGACGCCTTTTCCCCTGAAGTTGCCCCGATACTGCTGCTGCTGTTCGAGCCGCCCGGCTGAGCCAGCTCCTTGGCTTCCTCAGCGGACATGCCGAACTCACGCGCGATGACGGCGCGCTGGGCATCGGTCCACTTCTCCGCCGTCATCAGCTGCACCAGCTCGCGCAGCTCTGCACGCGTCTCGTCATCGAGACCGTCGTTCACCACGCCACCAGCGCCATCAGCGGTCCCTGCACCCCCAGCGCTGTTGCTACCCGGCTGCTGGGGTGCGGAGCGCCAAAACGAGAACCAGCCACCGCCGCCGGACGACGACGCGCCGTCATTTGGTGCCTGCACCGCCGTGCTTGTCTTCGTCAACGCAGACCCGGCGGGTGAGGCAGACGAAGCGGCTTTGGAAGGTGGTGCCGCCCCCGCTGCTGCCTTGCGCTGCTGCTGGCCCAGCAACCTATCGTACTCCTTTCGCTCCACCGAGGCCCGCTCCATCGCCAGCCGCTTCGCAAGCTTCAGCATCTCCGTCGACAGTTCCTCCTCAAGGGCCACCATCTCGACGTGCTCGTCCACATTTAGCGGCTCCAGCCAGCCACCCGCACCAAGTGCCACCCGCTGACGGCGGAGGTACAGCCCCACGTAGCGATCCCGCTTCGCTTTAGTCTCGGTGTACGTGAGCCACGAAAACGGCTTGGGCTTGTGGGCAGAGGCGAGGGTGGCGTCGCGGGCGTGCCGGACTTGCTGCTGCACGGCGTCGAGCACGTAGCGCCACCACCGCCGCGGCTGCTGCGTTGGTCGCTCCCCGACAGGTCGCAGCCGCCGCAGCCCTTGGCGTGCGCGGACGTGGCGCAGAAAGCGCAGAAGCTCGTAGCACGTCGTGCAGCTCTCGCTAGTCATCACGCACGCACACGACTCGTCCAGGTGTAGGGCAATCATGTACTGGGGGGTGCTGGGATCGATCACTACGGGCTGATACGCCAGCTCGAGGGAGACGTTGAAGGGGCGCAGAAGAGGGAGCTCGGTTTCCCTTCGCGCGCCGGTGCGCAGCGACACCGCGAGGCCGATGAAGGAGATGAGCTGGCGAGACATGCGTTCACCTGGGGCCACAAAAGCTGGCTCAAAGCGCTCGTTGCAGCCACAGGTTTTCATCTCGTGGATCTGAAAAGACACCGACGCCTGCCGGGTACTCTCACTGGTGGACAAAGGGGTGTTGGCGGTGGGAGACGCAACGTCGTGGCTCTGCGACGCACTGGACGACGCCAGTGCATCCTCCGCGTCCTTGTCTTCGTCCGTGCACATTGCCCGGGCTACGCTGGAGGTGTAGTGCACAAAGAGTTGCTTCACCTCGACGCGAATGTTATTGAGAATGCTTGCCTTGAGGCGGGCAGTGAAGTTGCTGTCACTGCTATTGGCGTCTGCATTGGCGTCTGCCGCGGCGGCGGTGGCAGGGGACGCCTGAGGGGCGGTGCGCTGGGTTTCGCGGTACGCCTGCAGCAGCTGCGCGTCTGCCGCCCTCAGCTCCCTCTCCTTGCGCGCACGCTCCTCGCGCTTCTCCTGGTCCACGTCATAGAGCGCCGTCTCCTTGTCGGACAAAATGAGACGTGCATTGCGAATCTGCACCACCACCGACTCGGAGCGCAGGTGCGTCCATGGAATGACAAGAGTGAGTTCCTCAATGGTCCCCATGAGAACGCAGATAGGCACGTCAAAGAAACGCAGCGCGTCCTTGCGCACGGTGAGGTTGTGAAGGTGCACGCGTCCATTCCAGATTGAGACTTTTACCTGTTCGCGGTCGATGTTGTCAAAGTACTCACCCAGGTAGGTGGTGAGCAGATCCGCAACAATTTTGTCAAACATGTTTAATAGAAGCCTTTTTTCCTCTCTTGTTATGCTAGCTGTGGCTATGTAATCGTGATGCTTTAAAATCCTAAAAGCGAATTCCAAGAAGCAGAAAGTTGCTAAAAATGCAAAAAAAAAAACAACCAAAAATGCTAGTGGATTGCAAGCACCAGAAGACTTAAGAGACAAACAAACC